>CAJUYH010005760.1:0-22175 GCA_910591685.1 Galerucella tenella | reverse complement strand
TATTTTCTGAGATACAGCGTATTACCTCTCTTAATCAGACACTTGGTACACCGTAATTAAATTCAATTACTAGATAATCTCACTTACTATTGCAAATACTTAATTAAAAAAAAAACAAAATGCAAATATCGAGGTTGATATACTTACCCAACTGAAACCTATGCAGGCAATTGCCCCGCTTAGTATGTCTGCAACTATTGCAGGATAAGAATTGCCGGTGGGATAATAAGCGTGAAATCTAGGTGAATGCCAATGTGTCACCTGTAAATGTTTAAAAAACAAATTATTCATTTTTATGATTTTTAAGAAAAAAAGTTTTGCAATAACTTTTTATTTACATAAATTTTAAATAAAAATAGTTATTTGTTTAACTAGGCAGCAAAGTAGTAGATTGACTGCCGAGGCTGAATTCATAGCCGAGCGTAGCGAGACTGGGAATTCAGCTAAGGCAGTCAATCTACTTTGCTGCCGAGTTGAACATATAATTTTTTCTCCGATTGTTCATAATGATATAGGAGGATATTGTATTTGCAAATTATCTGAGGAAAGAAAAGGTGGCCTATTCGTTCAAAATTGTAGTAATTTTACCATCAATATTAATAACAACTAAACATATGTTTACGTCAAATGTTTTATTCCAATTGAGTATAATCACTTTGCTGCCTAGGCAGGAAAAGTAATACTTTGCTGATTGATATGTGTCAGCAAAATTAATAGGTATTTGCTGCCAATCGGAGAAAAAAAAATTTATCTAGCGTTTTCAAATAACCAGTACGTGTCTGAGATTTTAAGATTTATTGTTAAATCTAGATAAGATAAAATAACTTACGCCAGGCATAATAACTCTTTCTAAGTCTTGCATAATATCTTCCCATTTCTCAGGTTTCACTGGTGCAGTATCTGGAATTAACGGCCTCAAATAACCTGGTTCAACAGTTGGTAGTACCCTCCTAGAATAAAAATAGTACATTATACACAAAGGTGGTGTAGACTACTATTATTGATCGAGCACCAAAATTAATAGGTTATAAACGAGGGGTAAACCGCGACACCAAAGTGGTGTATAGACCTGGACCAATGCGGACCAATTAAGACCAATGATGGACCAATTGGAACCAATGAAGAACCAATGAGGAACCAATTAAGGACAAACGGAATATAAGATTAGCGCACACTCGACTGCTCGACTAGTCGATGCGGTGTCAAAGTTGCCAGACTGAATGCTTTAACACTATTTGGGCTCTTGTTAATTATTAGTTGACGATGGTACAACATATTAAGTTATTTATTAAAGCCATTAAAGGCACCGTCCATAAATTTCAATAAGTCTGCTTACTCTCGCCGGAACCTAAAATCGTCCCCTCCTGTCCTCGCGCATCCCTTGCCCTGCCGGTTTGCCTCGAGTGCCCACCGGATGGGCTAGCTAGTTTAACAGAGTGTCTTTCTTTTTCTTGCATTAAATTTATCAATGTTCGTTTTTGGTTTTGGGTGCAATAATTTTTTTTTGGATTCACTTTCCATGTTTATCTTGTTATTCTTGTTCTACATTCGAGTAAGTACCTTATTGTACATTCTAACTTCTAACAAATAACAAAATCATTACTGTTATCACAGATCATTTAACTACTACTGTCATTACATTATTTTACTACTTTACAAGAGAAATGGCATGGAACACGATATAATATCGAAATTTCGGTGTTGCCAGTTCATGTTATTCGACAAAATTTATCTCATGCGACTTAAATGTCGAACCCATTTGAGAATGCCAGATCCCAATGTTGTGCGACAATTTCTATCGACATATGTCGAATACGACAAATGTCATTCGAGATTCGAGAATAGGCCCCCTGGTTATACAAAATTATGTTGCACAAGTTTTTGCTTAACTACTATCTCTCAATTCTCAAAATATTTTAATTTATCCATAATTGACCTGAATAGAAAAAAATTATCAACCTCTAATAGAGAAATTCAACTTCTTAGTTGGCTAAAAGAAACAATAATTGTCAACTTCACAGCTAATAGTGGAAAAAAATATGCTATCATCTTATAACAACACACCCATAAATACTTTCACTTCTTTTATATACCCAACGACCCCCTATATAATTTTCAATATTCACATATCAATGACAATTAATATGGTCAAGGTTTGTTACACTTTTAATATCCGGTATGGATAATTAAACAATTTGAATTAATTATTTTCAGATATCGAATAATAATTTAATACTATTAACTACTTACAAAGCTTTGAAAATTATTTCAAAAACATTACCGTTCACTCAGAAGAGACGACTACTTCTCAGGCTACATGCACCGACAGGTATTCAATTACACTTGAGTTAAACGGGGTCACTATGACATACAACCTTTCTGGAGTGCCATTAGAAGGGCCAATATCACTTGTAGACTGATTTCGGCGTTTTTGTGCCTCTTCAGTACTAAGTACAGTGCCGGATTAAGCAGGCGCGGGGCCCGTAGCAAATTCTTTCAAAGAGCCCTGGATCTGCTATGGGTTCTTGAGTATAAAATAGTAAAAAAACAATTTAAAACCCAATACGTTTATTTGCTGTCTATAGGTATGAAATATGGTGTTTTATTCAGGCCAAGGAAATAGGCGGGTACCTAGTGTCGTTTCAGATGTTCTCCTTAAAAATTACGCTCAGGCAGAGATCAGTGGGTTTGAATATGCGGGGCCCCTAGCAATTGCTACTCTTGCTACGTGGTTAACCTGGCACTAACTAAGTAGATATTCTTTGTCCGAGACTAGATGACACAGTCCGTTTTCTACTAGAATTTTTGTCAAAAACTCTCTATTTTGATGCTCTAATTCTAGCAATCTTTAAAAACAACAACCTTCCAGGACAATGACAGCCAATAGATTACAATTTTTCAGAATATTAATTTTTATACTATACCCACGTTTTATCGGAAAATATAAATATTTATAACGTTGAACTCACCTGTCCCTTATGTTTTCTAGGTAGTTGGCTACATAGTCAATCATCTCTTTTCCAAATTCCCTAAATTGATTAGCTTCCATTGCTGCAAATATACAAATTGATTTAAATTCACTGAAGTTCATTTTCAATTCAATTATCTTCAGGATGCTAGCTGGGGTTATTACAAGTTTCTATGAACCTACTAAATATCTCAAAATCTAATTTTCTTCGAATATACTGAATGGTTTTGATGAGCCGTGTGAAGATTAGAACTTAGAAAAGTCAGAATCACTGATGTACAAGAAGAGTTCTACCAAAAATATTCTTTTAAAAATAATGTTTCAACTTTGGCATAGTTTAAATGAACACAAAGACTTTTTCTAGCTCCAAGACACCCATATAACTTTTAACATGTCTTAGTTTAGTGAAATTGCTCATTAAACATGCCGTTTGAAGGTATCTCCTCGGTGAAGAGGTTTGATTCTTCATTTTCTCAAACCTGCTGCTCATTCATTAGCCTGAGAAGGAGAGCAACGTGCTTCCACTACCCCAGACTCATAACAAAAGCGCTATAAACAGCAAGTAGCACAAGTATAAAAAAATTGAGAATAGTGGATCAAGGCGCCGGAAATGAGACAGAATAGATGAACAGCCAGGCTCCTGGCAGGACTCGGTAGAGTCAACAGACAGGTTTTTCCCAGAAATTGAGGCTCTTCGTAGTGGAGACCCTCCTGAATATTATCCTTAGAGCTGTTTGACACGGTACTAATTTAAGAACTAAGCATTTAGTGCGAGATAATATTGGAAACAATATTGTTCCCAAGAAAGTTTACTGTATGATAAAGTAAATGAATTTGTTACTGAAAATAGGTCAATATTAATCAATATTGGTTTGAAAGGCTCCTACATTTTTTCGCTCATCTATAGTGGATGTATTAAGGAATAGCGATGGAATTTGTTTTTGATTTCAGTTATGTTAAAACAGGGTCTGAAAAGCCGCAGCTCTGAACATATCTCTTCTAGTGAGTTATTTCGAGCCTGTTTATTTTTATAATCATATAAACAAGCATATAAACAAGGATTTGATTTGTACAATTCAATTAGCAATTTTACTTGCTCCTGGGACCATAACATATTTAATTTTTCAACTCAACTCAAAGGCACGCTACAAGATGGAAGCACTTTAATTTATATTTGAGGTTAGCCGTACATAACCTTAAAATCCGATTTGGGCAACTACTGCGCATGTTTAGTATCATTGTATACAAGAAAATAGAACATGTTTTAATTTAGTGCATGCCAGTTGACTGAAAATGCGCGCGCAAACACTTTTATTCCATTTTGGCTGAAATATTGTACCGTGTCAAACGGCTCTTAGACTATTCTCAGGTAATTTATATTTTGTTTGCAGTTCCAACTAGCCTTTGGTGCATTGCCAAAGGTCTTTGGTCCACTAGAATATACTATGGTGGTCCACACCAAATTTTCCAAAAGGATCTTTGTCCTTGTCGACTTATCTGGACCACGATTCACGAGCTGATTCACATCACGTGAAAACTTGACAGTTTCGTATTTTCGATGCAAGGATCTTTCACATCACTCTTCACTTGATGAACAGCAAGCGATGTGTGATGTGAAAGGAACTAGATATATGTCTAGCGATGTCTAGTCTCCATGGAACTGGTGAAACAAGCGCATGTGTATTATAATGTGACTATGGAGGGTAGAGGTTAAGGAGTACCGTCTCTGTGTATGAAAAAGTGTCCGTAACAGCGCGTCCAATAAGGGTGGCGCTGCGGCACCTTAGGATACTTTTTAAAGAAAGCGCCAAAAGTGATTAGAAGAAGATAGAGAAATAAACAAGGTAAATAGTTGAATTTTTGTATACGGGTATTTTACTAACTACTCTAGTCATGAAAATTTTTATATATTTAAACTCAGCACACTTCACTCCGTCTACAATAGCTATGTTCATATTAGATTTTTTTGTACGCCAGCGCTACTCTGGCAGATAATTGAAGCTTTATTGTCAGTAAACAGCTGGACACTTTTTCAACTCTCCCCCCCATACAAGACGGTTCTCCTTACCTCTACCCTCCATAAATGTGACAAAAACTTAGATCTTATTTTTTTGGGGTTAGGTAATTTCTTCTTCTTTTTTTAAAAGTTACATTCGGCGTTTGCTTAGTAAACTGTCAAATTACAGTAAATTTTACTTTCATCGGTGGAGCACACTGATTGCTGGAGAATACGTTTTTTTTGTCAAAACATGAAGGGACCGTTCACATCACACGTTCACATCACTTATTCAAGAATACTGGCCCTGGGTATCTTGCAAATAATTGCTGCTGCTGTTTGTTCAAAATATTATTTGACCATTTTAAGCTGTATTAATTTTGTCTCATGACTTACCGTCCATTATTAAATCCTTAGCAAGCTAAATTGAAAATTGTTTATTAATATATTTCCTGTATTAATGCTTCTTGTGGTATATCCTTTTTATTTAATATTAAAAATTATTCAACCGATTTTGATTTAATTTTTTTTGTTAGGTTCAGTATTAAAAACAGTATTTTGGCACAAATTTTCATAGCCTAATTACTATTTTCCAGGCCCTCTATGTTAATTTTTCTTTGCCAAAAAAGACAAAAGTACATTAGGCATTTTTTTTTTCTTAAATATAACTATATCACTGGATTCAGAATCATCACAAATGTAAACTACCAAAATTTTATGAAAATTTTTTCATTATCGACAAAGTTATTACAACATGAATTTGGAAAAAGTATTTTCATTAATTTTTTACGTAGAGCGGTAACTAAAAGAAATCAGTGGAAAGAATTTGGCGAAAAAATGGAAAGCAATAGTAAATCAAATCAAAAACTGTTTTACAAAACATTGAAGTCATTAAGAAAGAAACAAACACAAGAAATAAAAAAAGGAGATATACTAAGAAAAAACGAAGTAATTGATAGATGGAAAGAATATTTTGAGGAATTATTAGGAGCAGACAGCAAAGTTCAGGACATTAACAAAAAAAAGGATGCATTAATAGAAAATAAAGACATTGTAACTCTAAAAGAATTACAGGAAATAATAAATGATTTGAAAAATGGAATATCTCCAGGAATTGATAAGTTAACAGCAGAAATGTTCAAGAATTTAGGGGAAACAGGAACAAAAATATTATTGAACATATACAACATTGCGTGGAGGGAAGAACAGATTCCAGAAGATTGGAAGACAGCCTTAATAGTTCCAATATATAAAAAGGGGGATAGACAAAACTGCAATAATTATAGAGGAATAAATTCACTTAGTACAGATATGAAAGTATACGAGAAGATTATAGACAGTAAGCTAAGGCCAATGATAGAAAATACTCTCGAAGAATCGCAAAGTGGATTTAGGAGAGATCGGAACATCCAAGACCACATATTTACGGTGAAACAGATAATTGATAAGTTCTCACAACAAGAAAAAGAGGTATATATAGGATTCATAGACATGGAAAAAGCTTTTGACAAAGTACCAAGGGAGAAGTTATGGAAAGTACTGGAAGGAAGAGGAGTAAACTAAAAAATAATAGACATAATCAAAAACATTTACAAAAATAATAGAAATTGTGTAATATCCAAAAATAAAACATCAGAACCATTTTCAACACAAGAAGGATTAAGGCAAGGCAATTTTTATTGATGAAATAATTGAAAAATCGTCAACCAAAATGGCAAAACTACTCGCTGGATACAGACATTTAGGAAGAGTGGATATATCAGAAGCAGCTTTTGCAGATGATTTGATAATTATGGCAGGAAAGAGAAGGATTTACAAAAGAATATGGAAATATGGAGCACGGTATCTGAAGAATTTGGAATGTCAGTTAACCAAAGTAAAACCAAAGTTATAGTTGTAGGACCGAAACAAAAACATTTAAATATACAGTTAGATGGAATAAAAATTGAGCAAGTTAGAAGATATAAATACTTGGGAGTAGAAATAGAAGAAAATGGAACGCAGGAAGTCGAAATTACCAATAGAGTACAAAAAACGATGAAACTTTATCACACGATGGATTCGACATTTATAAATAAAAAAGAAATTTCCAAAAAAACTAAATTAAATGTATTTAAAACAATTTACCGGCCAATATTAACATTCGGATGTGAATCCTGGGTATTAACAAAGAGACAAAAGAATCGAATACAAGCGGTTGAGATGAAGTATCTTAGGCGAGTTGAAGGAGTCACAAAGAAAGATAAAATAAGAAATGTGAAAATAAGAGAAGACCTTGAAATAGAATCAACACTTAAATTTATTGAAAAGAGACAATTAAGCTGGTGGGGACATTTACAAAGAATGAACGATACAAGACCAGTTAAAAAAGTATGGCAATCAAAAATACAAAAAATAACGAAAAAGGGAAGACCAAAACAAACATGGGATGGTGTTATGGTAGGCATACTGCAAGAAAAAGGTAAAACATGGACAGAAGCAAAAACAATGGCAAGGGATAAAAAACAATGGGCTAAATTTGTACATGAATAAAATTCTATCTGGACCGGAGCATCGATGAAAAAATTGATATAATAAGTATAATTGTAAAAGTATACCATACACCATATACTATGGTAATTGGGTTTTTGATAATATATATATATTTTACGTAGAGTGTAGACAAATTTTTGAGATGGCAGCATGGTGAACAAAAACATGGACTCAAGCATATTGCACAGTAAAAATTCGAAGCCGATAACTTAACCCGTTCTGGAGTTATAGCTTCTGAAAATAATGTAAAATTGTGCTTAACAAAATCGGTTGAAAAATGCGAATTTCACGGAGGTGCTTCCAAACGAAATGGGTCACACTGTATAAGTACTTTCTTCCACTAAACCACAAATAAAAACCCCCTTTATATTTTCGTTGTATTTCCCCTGATAACGTTGTTCGAAGTTCATCATACTTTGAAGATAATGACATTGTTTCAAATTCAACTTTTACTTCAATTTTCAAGTTTGTTATTTCCTAAAAATGTAGACTCATGATCGCCCTGAAGATTTTAGTCATTTTTTGTTATAAAAATGTTGCTTATCACATTTTTTTTGAAAATATATCCAAATCTCACAATTTTTTTAATTATATTTCCACAAAAATACAAATTTTTAAGAGCTTAACAGACAAAAATGAAAAAAAGTCTTATTTATGCTATAGATAATTTAATTTTTGTAGAAAAATATATCTTTACTCACTGCTATTAACAATATCCAAAAACTAATAAGTCCAAAAATCACTTTTTTCAAAATTTGTACACAACCCCTTGATTTATCGCGACTCGCACCAAAACAGAAGTCCTCCAGCTGTTCGCAGGAGATTTAAACCTGACTGTATTTAACGTGAAGAGTGGGGCCGCAGAGAGCGCTTTTGATATCGATCACCAAATCACCGTTTTCAATCTCTACTGGTCCATTGGGACTCCCCTCAATGGGTTAGAAAACCCATGACATTAACAAATTGATGACACAATTTGAATTTTAACAAATAATTGTAGATTATTCTGTTGTTTTTAAGTTTGTTTACTTATAACGTTTAACGGGATTTATTATTATAAAAATATTGAGTTTATTGAATAAAAAAAGGGAATTAACATTATAAGAAAAAGTTAAAACTTCTTGGTAGAAGCTAATACCTATTTTTATTTGAATAAGAACTAGAACTCTATCGAAAGTAAATACTGTAACAATCTTTTGAATTTTGAGTTTCAAGTGTTTACTTTTTTCGTTGCTACAGGTAGCGCAGAATTACAAATTGCCTATAGGCTTACAGAACGTTACAGATTTGCTTACAGATGTGCACAGAATTGGCCTATATATTGTGTTTGTACTTCTTGTTAGTTAATAAAATAATTATAAAACATCAGAAAACTGCTTTATTTAAACACATTCAGTATGACAATCTACATTTAACATCCAGCTTTAACTTGAGTTAGTATTTAAAAATTATCACCGAACATTGTCTCCAGTATTGCTTGACGTTTCTCAGTGCCTCTCTGACGGATAGTAGTATTATTTTCAGCTTCATCACACACGTAATCGGAGTCTCCAGGACTTTCCATTTCATCTAATGCAAACTAAAAATCATCTCGTAAATGCTTGCTAATGTTATGTAAAACAGCACAGCAAATAATAATTTTTGGAACTTTTGACAAAGATGTTTTAACCTTGTGTCCTAGAATGGGAAACCTTTGCTTTACTTGTCCAAAAACTCTCTCAATTACAACTCTTTCCTTGGAGTGAGTGATATTGAATAATTCTTCAATTCGGTTTTGAGGATTTTTAAAAGGTGTTAATAGCCAAGGAGCAATTCCATATCCACTATCTCCGAGAAGGCAGAAATTACCCCGAAATCTTGCCACATTTTCATATACGGAACTTTGTTTCCAAATTCTGGAATCGTGAACACTTCCAGGCCATTGAGCGTCTACACTTGTAATCAATTCATTAACATCACAAGTTACTTGCACATTTATGCTAGCAAATCCTTTTCTGTTAATAAAATCATCGCCATATTCTGGTGGTTTTTTAATTTTAACATGAGTGCAATCTACAGCACCAATGACTGTAGGAATTTGGAATCGATTCGACCATTTAATTCTTGCTTCTTCCATGGCATCTAGATTAGATGGAAATTTTATCCAATGGTGCGGGCCTTTTCTAATATACAATCAGCTACTTCACTTATGGTTTTGCATACTGTAGTATGATGAACGCCAAAATCTTCACCAATACCTGTTGGAAATCCGGTATCACTAACATTTCGTAGGAATATCTCCATCTTTTGCCGAGATGCAAGTGCACGTCTTCTGGATTCATCTTTCTCTGGTAAAAAATAATCCGAAATATAGTCTACACTTTCACTTTCAAAACGTAACAAGAGCTTAGATTTGCTTGGGCTGATGCTTCTTCTCTTCCTATAGTTCTTCCTGTTACGAACATGTTTACAAATATACTAGTAACTACCGTAGGAAAAAAGGATGCTTTATAGGTACCTTAAAAATCGCAATCGTTATATTTTAAGTAACTACTTCAAACCAGAAGAGTTTGCTTATGGCCATAAGTAATCCCTTTTACATGAAGTAGTCACTGACCTTTTATTCAATTACTAAGAAAAAACTTAAATAAGAGGAAGTAGAAACCAATACTTTTTTTTATTCAATAGACCATATTGGACACTCAAGGTTTCACTTTAGTTTTGTTTAGAGTGGAATTGAAAGTGATTAAATAGAGCTTTTATTAAAATGTTTAAGCAAATGAGAGCGTATTTTTAGTGCTCGAGTTGTCGTTATAAGAATGATTGTATTTAAACTATATTTAATATACAGGGTGAGAGCACAAGAGTTAAGAAGTTCAAATGGTGGCTTAGTTCTTATTAAAAACAAACTAACTTGGTAAATGTTACCAAAAAACTATTAATTATCCTGTAAATGATGATAAAAATGGAATAAAAATGTGTACTAAAAAAATATATGAAATTAAGCACACTTTTTGTCCACTTATGTCTTCAATTATACGAGGATGTATTGATATCTAGTTCCATGCATAAACAAAATATTGCGTTACCATAGCAACAAACAATAAAGCATTTGAAGTGGCAGTGTGAAGTTGGACGTCAACAAAGTAAATCAGAGTTAAGCAATAAATTAAAAGAAAAAAGATTTACACAGAAATTGTGAAAATCGAAAAATTGGAGTATCGAGCCATCATCAAATACCTGTATTTAAAAGGGTTAAGAGGTAAGCAGATTTACGAAGATATGCTTAATACCTTTGGTGATCAATGTCCTTCGTCCTCTCCATTACCTGAGAAGTTTCGTGTCCAAAAATCTGCTGGAAAAGTTCTTGCTTCAGTTTTTTGGGATTGCCATGTAGTAATCATGATTGATTTTTTGGATAAGGGTGGAACAATAACCGGAGATTACTATTCGACATTAATGACCACTCTATCCAAAGCTATCCAAAGATGTTTTTTATTGCAGGACAACGCGCCCCTGCACACAAATCTCATGTTGCCATAAAAAAAATTCGTAATTTAGGTTTTGAATCTTCCAACGAGGAGGATATAAAAGCTGTGGAGGTCTGGTTTGCACAGCAAGTGAGCAAGAAGAAACATTTTTTCTAGGTCTAGAGACGTTGCAGGCTCTCTGTAATAAATGTATCCAATTAAGAGGAGAATATATGTTGAGTAATAAAATATTTTGACATTGAAATTTTGTTTGGTTCTATAGTAGGCTAAGAATTTTTCAATATACATTTGTAAGTAAGTTAATCTGTAGAAACTAAGGGAAAGGAAAAAAGGATACAATAACGATAACACTGTAATAAGTGATACAATAAATAGTCCTTAGATGATTTAAGCAAATTAAATTAATTAATATTCTTTCCGGAATTGCAAAAATGATAAAACCCTCATTTTTTCTGAGTAAAATCATTTCAAACGACACAAAAAACGGAGAAAAACTATTGTCACTGTATTCATTATATATTTGCAATAAATTTACCATATAGAAATTCCAATTGCGTCTTACGATTTTAAACTTGTTTGACTGTAGGTAATTTAGTTGAAAGGAAATCCCAACCTACTACTGGCAGTAGACCAGAAGTTGATGTAAATTGTAAATACCACAAAATGATTCACGTTTTAAACAATTCGGTCGGATATAATTTTTTGTAGGTAAAAAAATATCATTATTTTTTTTTAATAATAATATTTATTATTAAGTTCAATTAAAAAACAAAAATTTGCTGGTAATTATCTGATAAAATGAATTAATAGATATACAAAAATAAGTAATCACTTAAGATAAAATCAGGAAGAAAGGAATGGAAGTCTACGCCATAGGAAAGTGCGCCCAGTTCAATATTGATGAAGGATACAGAAGACAAAGGATTGTCATATATGTCGGATAGTCAAGCAGCTATTAAAGCACTGAGCTCTTGTGTAATCAGTTCCAAAAAGGTGTGGGAATGCCTAGACAAACTAGGCGAGAACAATATGGATTCCAGGACACACTGGAATAGAAGGAAATGAAATAGCAGATGAACTAGCAAAGTGGGGGACTGAAATACCTTTCTGGGGGCCTGAGCCCTCTTGCGGAATTAGCCCCAATGTAATATTGGAAAAAATAGGTAAAGCCGAGAAAAAGAGTTGAACTTTTAGAAAAAAAATTCCAATTCCAACGTTACCTCCTTGCTAACGATTTTGATAAAAAAAAATTTGATTTCCGATTTCGTTTAAAATTTGCATATAGAGGTTTTTCGACATGGCGATTTCAAAATTTTCATCTGTTTTCAAAAAAAAAATTTGCTTACCAGGAGAATTTGAAAACAATTTCGAAAAATCGAATTTTTTAAAAAACTTTGATCGTAAAATTATAGTAATTTTTAGATTTTCCGTACCAATATAGATAGAAAAGGTCAATATGACCGTTTCTCCAAAACATCATTAAACCGTCCATTTTTAGGATTTTTGCCAAAAAAAGTGACATTCTGACATATACATCGCCATTACGTCAAAACCACTGGAGATCTATTAATTTTTTTTTGGTCATTCGATAGAGAAATAATGACTCTAAAGTATGCATATAATTTCCTTAGTCCGATATCAAACTGGCAAAAGTTATACGAGGTCAAAGTGAAAAGTTCATTGTCTCTACCGTTAATAGGAAACGTGAGCAATAATTTTTGAAAGATTGGACAAAAAATAAATATATGAGCATATGGGGGAATTTTTTTTTTGAACACAAATCGAAGACAAGGACTTTTACGCCCCCAACGTACAACCTTCGACTATATGGATTCCTCCTAAACCGTTGGACATGAAAAATTGAGACCCCAAAAACCATTGGAAAGATATAGTAGGGCTTATACAATCAAAGACTCCATAGTCGGTGTTTTTTTTTCAATGAAACACCCTGTATATTTGCATATTTTTGAAATCCTCTTAATGAACCGACTCCAACAAACTAAATAATGTATGGTAAATTATGAATTATACAGGGTGAAATTTTAAAATTAATAATTTATTACACTTGAAATATTGGTACTTTTTTAAATTAGCTAAATATGGATTTATAAAAAATCTAAACTAACTAATTTATTATTAGACGTATTTGTATATTAAACAAAACCTGCTACGCCCTTGAATTTTATCATAGATACCTAAAAATTGCCTAAAAACGCCAATAATTAGACAAAATCGGTAAATAATGTGGATTGTTTTCTATTCTGTCAGTTGTTGATGTGTTGACAGTTTATACTGAAAAAGTAAAATCTTTGTCAAACACTCTTTCCTTGTCGACATAACAATGAATTATTTAACTGAGACTCACCGAATTAAGATTTTAATGATGATCGGGTACGGGGATAACTGCAGAAGTCAAGTTGAAGTGGCAAACTTATTTAATCACAGGTACCCCGAATTGCCTAATATTTCACAAAGTACTGTGTCTAAAATTCATGCACAATTCAGAGAACTTGGACATGTCAAACCATTGAAAAGAAAACCACACTTCGTTGAAGATGATGTGAAAGTGGATATTTTGTTAAGTGTCGAAGATAATCCAACTTCAAGTACACGTCAAATTGCCCGTGAAAATAATGTTAGTCATACAACTGTTCTAAGATGTCTTCATAAAGAAAAACTTCATCCCTACAAATTAACTTTTGTGCAGGAGTTAACAGAAGACGATCCAGATCGTAGAATGGATTTCTGCGAAAGATTGATGAATAAGATGAACAGAAATGAGATAGCTCTTGGTACCATTCTTTCTTCTGACGAATCAACATTCACATTGAATGGAGAGGTAAACCGACAAAACTGTAGATATTGGTCAGCAGAGAATACTAATTGGATGCGTGAGACACATACCCAGTAACCTCAAAAGGTGAACGTTTGGGCCGATATCATAGGCGACCATATTATTGGTCCTATATTTATATATGGAAATTTTACAGCTGAAAAATATTTAAATATGCTTAGAAATGAAGTTATTCCTTCGTTGGCAAACTTATATCCCAACGCAATAGATCCTAGCTTACCGAATGAAAATGTTTGGTCCCAGCAAGACCCCATTATGCTTTAATGGTAAGAACTTATTTAGATGAAATCTCCCCCAATAAATGGACTGGACGAAGAGGTACTATTGAGTGGCCAGCTAGACTGGGAGACTACAACCTGTTGAGATAAAATGAATGCATAAGTCAAAGTAAAACTGCGCTAAGAGTTTTAACAGGGATCTTAACGGGATATTTTTGCCTGAATGGGCACCTGAAAAAGCTCAAAATAGTGGAGGAAGAAGATTGCAGATTTTGTGGCTTGGAAGAAGAAACCTCCATCCACATACTTTCCAACTGCACAGCACTTCAGAATTCCAGAGCACAGCATCTGGGAGATTACTGGATATAAACATTTACCTAAGTTGAAGCCTGCAGACATCCTAAAATTCCTCTGGGAAATAGGACTAAAGGAACTACTAGTTTCTGAGACTCTCCTCAGAAACTATGTAGAAGTAAGGGGGCACAATAGATCTTTTAGGTATCAGTGAATGTCACCCATAGAAGTATGTATCATGAAACTGTTTTAAAACGCAAATTTTAATTAAAATTTAACACTAAATCTTTTATATGCATACTCAAGCAATTACCCTTGGATTGCAGTGTATTGTGTCGAAACTAGGTCATTATTCTTATAAAATTTTATCAAGATCAATTTCTATTTGTTAATGTACAGTTCAACCTTCAAATTATTACATTTAAGAAACATTCCAGCTCGTATATTCAACACTAACGTTGTTAGTTTGCTTTTATAATAAAAAAAACATTTTTTTAAGATGAATTTTGTCAATTTCGGTATTTTTTTTGGAATCTTTTCTACCATGTAACTGTAACCTTTCGTCATCACAATCTTAATAGCAAATGAAATTCGATATCGAAAAGCTTAAAGTTAAATCTAACGGAGTGATAAAAAGAAAAAGTAGAAGAATTTTCCCGACCATTATTCAGGATGAAATTGTTCGTATCTCCGGAGAACACTTGATTTAATTCGCCTCTGAATTACGTTACTTGTTGCATCAGAAAAGCACTCTGTTGGCATAGCAACCGACCTTTCAGCAGTAAATTGAAGTTAAAATACCGGATGACAATGAAGCTTTTATATTCTGTAATATTCTTATACCTAAATTTTAAAATATGTACTTTTAATACAAGAAGTAACGAAAAAACGAGAGTTAGAAATTCTTCTTTACCGATTTTCCCGTCAACTAAATATCATTTGAAAAATACCCGCTGCTGTACCATTTTTATAAGAAACTCTATCATTATGTTAGTGCCTCTATTAACTCCTTTTTCGGTATGAGCTCCTGATACACCCTGTATACCAATAACCTTCTCGCTTCTGAATCTGTAAAGAAGGGGAGTTAGGGGAGGCTCACTTAGCACTTAGGCCACATGTCCTCCTCCTCCTATGTCATCGTCCTTCCCAGGAAGGTGGACAGGTCACTAGGAGACATCTCCTTTATATCGGCAGGTGTAGGCCAAGTCTCACCGAACACACACTCTCTTATTGACTATAACTCCGGACACTCGCATAAGACATGCTTGACAGATTCATCTTCCTGTTCACACATCCTGTATAGAGGTGTGTCCACTAGCCCCATAGTTTGGAGGTGTTTAATTAGTTGACAGTGGCCTGTCAGAAATCCTACTGTAAAACGTAAGTTTTTCCTGGTCATCGCCAAATATTTCTTCGACACCAGCTTTCCAGGTTCGTCCAGGGTGATCCTGGCAAGACAGCATCCTTTGATTCTTACCCATCTTTTAAGGGATTGAGCATGAGTGTAACGTTGAGCTAGTTCCGCAATTGTCAAAGTCGTCGGGCACTAGGTGTCACCACAGAGTACACCATCTAACAAGTAAGAGGCGAATGAAAGCCGTTTTCGTGATCGCAATTTCACGAATTAATTAGTATATATGTCAATGTCAAGTCGACTCATGGTCGACACTTCCGTTCGTTCGTTCCCGTCAGTTACTCAGTACTCTGTGGTTTGGTTGTCACTGCCTTAGTTAGATGGTGTACTCTGTGGTATCAAGTAGTATATCTGTCAGTCTCGACGTATTTCCGTTTAAGTCCAACTTCAAAGGAACCGACAAAGCTTTTGTCTCTTGTTAGATGGTGTACTCTGTGGTGTCACTGGGTCCTCGTTTGTCAGTATCAAATAGAACTTGAATAAATAGTTATTTGTATACTAAGGCCGCAAAATGCTTTTTCGCGTTCCGAGAGAGAGATTATCGCCGAGGCCGCTCCGGCCGAGGCAAGATAATCTCGAGGTCTCGAAAACATTTCGCGGCCATAGTATACACAATATTTTTCGTGCAACCGTGAAAATTACATAATTTCAATAAACATTATGTCTCTTTAGAAAAGACAGCGTTTCAACGCGAATAGAGAAAATTACACCTCAATATCACAATGTTTCTATGGAGATGAAATATTTAGCAATACAAATCAATTTGACATTTCTCGTGAAGTCGTGAAGATGTCCGATAGCGATAGTGATATTTCAGTTACTTGCACTCCTCCTGAGCTGAGAGATCTCATAGACTCAGCACTTTCTGATTTGATACCCGAAAAATCTAAACGGAAATATGAAAAATGTTACAGCAACTTCAAACATTGTTATTGTCATATTTCAGAAATGTCAAATGCTGTAGTGGCGTTCAGTTTGCCGGCAGTCACTATGGGAACGGCCGTAAAAATTTTTGTCGGCCGTCACTCTGGGTAACGGCCGCAAAATATTATTTTGCGGCATCTGTTGCGGCTGCAAAATGCTTGTTTTGCGTCCGGTTGCACGAAAATTTTTTTATTGACCTCCCTGTACCGAAAATACTTCCTCGGCTACCACACATCAACTACTGACATAAAATTAATTACTCCACGCACTTATGACACATTCAATCATACTTCAACCTGGCTTTTTATTGTAAAGGGACAATATACTATTATAATTTAACCTCGAGAGCACATAATCGTAAATGTTGGAGAAGGAATTAAAATTTTATTAGTAAATGGTTATCATTTATATCGTTAATGAATGTGAAAATGAAAAATTTCTGATAAAATGCCCATTGTTCGACCATTCCAGAACACCTGACTCTGACAGGTCGGCCATATTGTTCTGGAGTTGATCTTTTCCAAGTACGTCATCGGGACGAATTTCTGTCACCGGTCAACCTTCAAGCTAATAATATAACCTCAAACCGAATAGTACAGAAGGGCATGTCCACGACAGTTGACAGTTGACAGTTGACAATACCCCTGTGATAAAACAATAAACAATAGACCCAATGAAAAATTATCGAACAACTATTAACCTATATTATATATTATTAAATAATATGCAAGCCCAACAATTAAAATAACTTTAAAAGTACACCGAAGCAAAACCAACTAAACTCAAACACGATCCATCATTATAAATCATCATAACCTCACTATTAAGTACCACGTGTTCTGAACGCTTTGTTTATTGTTTTACCACAGGGAAGTTGTCAAAATAGCTTGTGACGTCACGTGTTCATGCCCTATATATTGTTTCCAGCTAATACACACTAGTACCTACACAAGTTTACAAAAACCAATTAAATTCCCAAAAATTCAAACTCAAAAACCAACTTTACACTGTGGTTCAACAGAATCATATATAATACCTTCAACCTATAAATTTCTGCTTCAAGAATGGAACCACAGAGCCACCTGAAAATTCGCATCGGTACTTATATTATTATCTCGGTTGAGGGTCATATCTCCAATCTACAATCCACCAATGAATATAAAAACGCAGTTGGTCGATTGGTGGATCTACCGGGGAATAAAAGAGCGTGCCTAAGTGTCTAAAGATGTGTGGTTTTTGCTTGAAATGGCTTGAAACAGTACATTGACATTTTAAAACGTCACATATCATGTTAATCAAAATTCACAACATTTTTCGCTCAATTTAAGATCACAGATATTTTTGTAGTGTATTTTTAAGGTTTTTTCGAAATCATGGTAGCAATAATTGGCATTATAATAGCTTTTATTTCAATAATATTAAACGATGAAATATTCGAATATTCATCTCGACCTCCCGGTCCGTTAGTATCTTCGTATTTGTTTTTGTTGGCCTTATTTTTGCTCCTCTGTGAACTCGAAGTTTATCCAGCATCGTTGAGGAAGCAAGGCATGATACCCCAAATTATAATAGAGGTAACGGATTGTTAGAAAAATATTTAAATTAATAATTCCAAAATTATTTTGCAGATGTTTATATCGGCTTTTATTGCAGAAGTGATTGTAGTTGATTTTTGGTTTCCTTTGGAGGCTACTGCAATGGACGCTTTGGACAAAGCAGCAGATGGTGTCGAAGAATTAGTTTCGAGTGGAAATTGGAATTGTGATGTAGTATGCGATGCATTTAGAAGCAGAATGGCCAGATATATTGTTAGTTATATATTGAGCATATTCTTTTTCATCACTGTACTTCACGCGTCCAGATTTATTGATTTGAGAGCCTTAGAGTGAGTTTTTTTAATAGAGCATTCAACACAAACATATTTGAACACAGATAAACCTATGAAATGTAAATTGACAATCATTGACACCTCCAACGACATAGACGAATTTTTCTTGCACCAGGTATACTTTTATCATCAAATTATACACAAAACAACAAGAAGTCAAGCCTGGCGAAATTTAATAACCTTGAAGGTGACAGATAACTCTTGCATTTAATGATAGATGCAATCTCAGATCACTTTAACTTAAGTTAGCTGAGATCTCAATCAAAAAGAACGCAGCTATTGAAAAGAGCACGTATTCTGTGGTTTCAAGGCACCTACCACTCTCCATGATGTATTCTATGGCAAACGTCGAAAGTATTGAGGGTTAACTACTTTATGCATTTTTCTTTGAGCTTAATCAAGCAAGCCGCGTTAAAAATACTGTCATGTCAAGGTCAACTTTTATGGCGTAAAGATTTGTGGAAACCTAGCCTTCAATAAGATAACTATTCTGACAAAATATATCAGTCTGCTGGCTTGTGTGGTTGGTTAACTGTTGCGTCAAGGTTTTAGGAGGAATATTAACTGGTTAACTCATAGTTATAACCCGGTTTGTGTGGTTAAGTTCAAAGAAAAATGGCTTTTATCAACATAACGAAGAATAAGAAATGGAACAACTATCAGACAGTTAATCAATGCAAATAATAGCTTATTATTTTTCAGTGAAGGGTTGAGTTGTTTTTTCAAAGACATCATCTTCAGATTTAAACGGAGTATTAGAAGACATATGAAAAATTCCACCAATACAAAACATGTCGATATAACTGAAGGTCCGGCGGACGATGAGCTCATTGATCAAATTATGAAAGAGACATGTAGAGGTGATTTATCACCTAAAGATAAGTCTAATAGAAATTCAACGCAAAAAATAAAACGCAGAAAATCTAGTAGGTTAAGAAAACGTATCCAAGATGGTTATAATAATGGGGGAGAAGATTTTAGCGATTGTATATGTGGGAAGAGATATTGTTCTTTGGATTGTTTGAAATAAAAATTACTTATTGTGTAGGCGAGTTTGATATGTATGATTCTAATAATTGTTTTAAAATACTTGAGTTTTTAAAAACTATGAAACGTAATGGTGTCTATTCACCGAGAAGTCAGAGCTCCTATAAAGTGCGCATGTCAGTACTCTAGGTGCTGACATTGCTCTAAGCGCAATTCGGAACGCAGCAAGAGAGTAGCTGCAAGCAGTATGTTTTATCTATAGCTGCACCCATAGATAAAATGGCTGCACCGCACTGTCGTGAATACGGTAGTGGTAGCATGTCAAGTGTTCTATATTCAAAGCGACATAAGAGTAAGCACTCGGACGACAGCTCGCTCTAGTTACTATAAGGGTGTGTTCATAAACTTACTCTGAGTTATATCTTGAGTTACCTACGCGAGAGTCAACTCGCGTGGTTTATATCGATGAGCTCGAAGGGTGTGTTCATAAACTTACTGTTCGATTTTGTGTTCGATGGTTCGATCATAACTTAACATAACCAAACTAAATTACTGTGTTCACATTGTTTTTATTTGTATATTATTTATTACTTGCCATGAACAACGAAGTGCTTGTTTTAAACGGAATTACAGGCTGGAACTATTGAATTTTAGTTGAAAACGACAATTTTTATACGTCAACTTGTTAATTGACCTGTCATTTATGTCAGAGTTAACGCAAACCCTTCCCGGATAGCAGAGTCAGCAGAGTTAACTCCAGAGTAGCAATTTTCAAATTTATAAACGTTTGAGAGTTAACGCTAGATGGCTGATCAATCATAAGTAAGAAAATAAAGTTAATCCTTAACTTTGGAGTAAGTATGTGAACGTACCCATAGTGAATAGGCACCGAGTGAAGTTCTACGTATGCGTCAGTACCAATGAACTGTCAAGTCAGTATGCGTATTGTGCTTGATTGATTTTAAGGTTTTCTGGGCAAATTATCCCCTGTGATATTAATAATAAAGACTATAGAAAAAGAAGAAGTTTTAAGGTTAGAATCCGCCACAGACTAAAGGAAGGACGGGTAGAGGTACAAAATTCAGTGGTTAATGACTTTTATCTCGATAAAATCATTATGAGCAACCTTTGATTATGGAAATTTAAAATTTTTGGTAATGTCAAAATCATCGTGGCAAAAATAGAATTAGTTAAATTAATAAGAAAATTAATAATGGGAAAATTTCTCGCAGTGGTAACGTCTTATTTACTCATTTGCTGCGGCTACCAGCTATTCAGAGATTCCTCACCACTTGCCGGAGAATACGTGTTACCTTCTTACATTTTTTTGACGTCAGTATTTATATTGCTCTACGATTTACGATTGTACCCAAAGGCATTGAGGAAACTGGACAAATACAGCCAAACAATGATCGAGGTATGTTGAAAATCACGTAATAAACTTTTTTCTACGGCATACTTTGAAGAAAGATTTAAATTTGTTTTGCTCTTTAGTTTTTAGTTGCTTCATTTTTAATGGAACACATCTTATTCGACTTTTGGTTGCCTCTAGAGGTCGGTAATAGAACAATACTTATGAAAATGGCTGAAAAAATTGAGGAATCCACAACGCAAAGTACACAACAACTTGAAATTGTAGCCGAATACATTAAAAGTTCAACGTTTAGAATGATCGTTAGTTACATTCTTAGTATATTTTTCCTACTTTCTGTTCTTCATGCCATCAGAGCAGTGGATTTTAGAGCACTCCAGTAAGTAAATAAACTAATAGTCTTTGAGTATAGGCAACTTATCTAGCATTATGGTAAATAGTGTTGCCTAACAGTATCAATATCTTCTGTATGTTCCTTGTGGTATATTATTCATTCTTTTTTTAATTTTTTGGGAAATTAAACCACAATATTTTTAAATTCTTTACTTCAACGTTTCGGTAGCGTTCCAGCTACCGTTGTCAAGAAAAAATAAGTAGAA
The DNA here is from genome assembly GCA_910591685.1 of Galerucella tenella. Taxonomy (NCBI): domain Eukaryota; kingdom Metazoa; phylum Arthropoda; class Insecta; order Coleoptera; family Chrysomelidae; genus Galerucella; species Galerucella tenella. The sequence continues at coordinate 659 of CAJUYH010005760.1, read as the reverse complement.
ATTAAGTAATTTTTTCTTAACTGACACAACAGAAAAAATTTGACAACTAGACAATCAAAAATTATTTTGAAGTTTAAGACTGCAAAATTTTGTTATCAAATTTTTATTAAGGTCCATTCATAGTAGATCATATCTGTGGCAAAATGTGAAATGAAATATTTCATTTTTTGACATTCCAACGATATGATAGTCTACTAGAAATGGAATCCAGTGAAGTGCACGTTCCAGGAACGGTTTTTATTGGGATAGCGCGTTTTTTCGCTTATATTGGAAATGTTGTTAATAAAACGCGTTTCTTGATAGTTTTTTTGTGTATGAATATTTAAGTTTTTGAAATATGTATACTCAGTTTTGTGATTTTGTGTATTGAAATGTGTATCGATTAACAACTATTCAAATTATAAATCATAAGAAAACCTGGATAAAAACTTATGATGCTATCCTGATAACGCAGGTAATTGATTATTGGAAATTTCTCTTTCTAACATTGGTAACCAAATTTGACTACATTCGGCTGAAATACTAGCTACACATTTATCTGCATTTAGTTGTATTAAAGCACTTTCTTTGATTTTCCGTCTTTTATTATTGGGTTCTTTTAATATTATTTTTGATGAATCCCATTGAATTTGATGACCCTCTTCCCAAGCATGTTTGCA
>CAJUYH010005759.1:0-22181 GCA_910591685.1 Galerucella tenella | reverse complement strand
TCACTGTTGTTTTTGGTTTCAAAGAACTCTTGGTCTTTATTCATGTTTTCACGCTTTTTGAAGTTGTTGTCATTGTTTTTATCACTGTTGTTGTTTTCGAAGAAGCCATACACTTTTTCGATGTTTGTAGGCTTGTTGAAGTTATTGATATTGTTTTCATCACTGTTGTTTTTGTTTTTGAAGAAGTCATGCTCTTTTTCAATGCTGTCAGGCTTGTTGAAGTTAGTTTCATGATTTTTATCACTGTTGTTTTCGTTTTCGAACAAGCCATGCTCTTTATCGATGTTGTTAGGCTTGTTAAAGTTGTTAACATTGTTTTCATCACTGTTGTTTTTGTTTTCGAAGAAACCATGTTCTTTTTCAATGCTGTCAGGCTTGTTCAAGATATTTTCATGGTTTTTATCACTGTTGTTTTTGTTTTCAGGGAAGTCATGCTTCTTTTCTATGCTGTTAGGCTTGTTGAAGTTGTTGTCATTGTTTTCATCACTGTTGTTGTTTTTTTCCAAAAAATCATGCACTTTTTCGATGTTTTTAGGCTTGTTGAAGTTCCTAACATTGTTTTCATCACCGTTGTTTTTGTTTTCGATGACGCCATGTTCTTTTTCAATGCTCTCAGGTTTGTTGAAGATATTTTCATGTTTTTTTTCACTGTTGTTATTGTTTTCGAGAAACTCTTGGTCTTTGGCACGGTTTCTGAAGTTGTTGGCATTGTTTTCATCATTGTTGCTATTGTTTTCGAAGAAGCCATGCTCTTTATCGATGTTGTTAGGCTTGTTAAAGTTGTCAACATTGTTTTCATCACTGTTGTTTTTGTTTTCGAAGAAACCATGTTCTTTTTCAATGCTGTCAGGCTTGTTCAAGATATTTTCATGGTTTTTATCACTGTTGTTTTTGTTTTCAGGGAAGTCATGCTTCTTTTCTATGGTGTTAGGCTTGTTGAAGTTGTTGTCATTGTTTTCATCACTGTTGTTGTTGTTTTCCACAAAGTCATGCACTTTTTCGATGTTTTTAGGCTTGTTGAAGTTCCTAACATTGTTTTCATCACCGTTGTTTTTGTTTTCGAAGACGCCATGTTCTTTTTCAATGCTCTCAGGTTTGTTGAAGATATTTTCATGGTTTTTCTCACTGCTGTTATTGTTTTCGAGAAACTCTTGGTCTGTGACACGGTTTCTGATGTTGTTGGCATTGTTTTCATCATTGTTGCTATTGTTTTCGAAGAAGCCATGCTCTTTTTCAATGCTATCAGACTTGTTGAAGATATTTTTATCACGATTGTTTTTGTTTTCGAAGAATTCCTGCTCCATTTTGATGTTGTGAGGCTTATTGTATCTATCGGTATTATCGACACCTTTGTCATGAAGATTATTCATAAATTCGTAATTGTTATCGTCAATCTCATTTCTGTTGACAAATGGACTTTCTCTCTTTTTTATTCTTCTACCATCTTCGTTATAGAAACTATGATTAGTATTGATACTATGGTTATTTTTATCAAAGAAATTATACTCTCTATCCTCTCTATCACGGTTTTTCACGAAATCATGAATTATATTATTGACACCGTTATCACTATAATTTTTTTTGACCTCTTCATTGTATTTGTTGGGAAACTTGCTGTTAGTATTATCGTTAAGTTTGTTGAAGTACTCAACATGATTAGAGGGATGCAAACTACCATTATTGTATCCAATTGTATTGTTAAACGGTTGTATCTGAATAATTATAGTGCCATTGGAATGACGAATCTGTTCTTGAGACGTCCTAAAGTACACCAAAATCAGATTACAATATTTATATCTAAAGTTTATGTACTTACCAAAGTGTTAACCACTGATCAATTCCAACGATTAAAGCTTGGGAAGATATTAATAAAAATATAACCAAAACCACCAAGCTGTTATATCTAACAGATGCCAGATAGTTCTTAAAAGGTTTACTGTTTGGACCGTCTCCTGATTTTTCTTCTATTATTTGATTTCCACCTTTCTCTGACACATCACTCTATAAGTAATAGAATGTATTTGTTAACATTTTATAGTTAATGCAAATTTACTTGAAGCTGTGAAAGGATGCTTCAGATAGGTTTGCCAATATACTGTATGAACCATAAAATCTCTACTCACACTAGATAATGACATCAAAGACATTTTTGTACTGGAAGTAATCGAAAACTTCCTACATTCTTCTGTGTCTGAGTTAGCAAGATCTGTATCGGTGTCTTCGTTAATACTTTCTTCAGTTTCGTCGGCAGCCACTAATATTTTAGTAAAATCTAAATTACATTTTGATAATTCTTCAAATGTACCTTGAGCTTCAACTATACCCTAAGTATAAATTTAATAATTAGTATAATTTTTCGTTATTTATGTATAAAAATACCCACATCATTAAGAACTATTATCAAATCGGCTCTCTTCAAATACTGCAATTGATGCGTGACTAAAATTCTTGTTTTTCCTTTTAAAAACTCACAAATACATTCGTTGAATAAATGTTTTCCTACGTGTATATCAACTGCAGATAGTGGATCATCTAATAAATATATATCAGCTTTTCGGTACACTGCTCTGGCTAAATTTATTCTGGCTCTTTGTCCTCCACTTAGAGAAACTCCTTTTTCTCCTAAAAATAATTTCAATAAAATTTTATATGTAAAAATAATTGTGATATTCATCAAGACTTACCTACAATGGTTCTATCGCCATGAGGAAACTGCTCAAAATCACTCTCCAATGCACAAACTTTTACAACCCTTTTATACAAATTCTTATCGTAGTGGTTTCCAAAAATAATATTGTTACGTACAGTTGATTGAAAAAGCCATGGTTGCTGTGCACTGTAAGATATCTCCCCCCCAATTTCAATACCTCCACATAAAGTAGGTAATTCCCCAGTTAAAAGCTGAAAAAATATCTATTAACTTCATCTCAAGGATTGAAAGTTGCTAAATTACTTGTAATAACGAGCTTTTACCAGATCCTACAGGACCCACGATAGCACAAAGTGTACCAGGACGTATTCGAATGTTAATATCTTCTAAAGTACATTCCATATCTGTCCAAGAAGCATCAACATAAGAAATCGTAACACCAGTGTTCCTTGGTCCACGTATAATATCCTCGTCATCTTTTTCTTCGAGATGTAAAAACTCTTCCAGTCTTCGAATGGAGATTAAAGCTTCAGCTCCTATACTAACAGCTAAAGGATATACCACAGCCATTGCCATTTGTAATATACCAAAGGATTGAGCCATAGAAAATACTCTATCAGCAGATATTATATTACCTAAAAGTTTTTTTATAAAAAATTTAATTAATTTGTAATCTAAAACTTTGTCGGATAGTCAAGTAGCATTAAAGCACTGAGCTCTTGTGTAATCAATTCCAAAGTGATGTGGGAATGCTAAGATAAACTCAATGAACTAGACGAGAACAATATAGTCACCTTACCATGGATTCCAGGACACACTGGAATAGAAGGAGATGAACTAGCAAAGAGGGGGACTGAAATACCTTTCTGGGGGCCTGAACCCATTTGCGGAATCAGCCTCAATGTAATATTGGAAGAAATAGGTAAAGCCAAGAAAAAGAGAAGATCTGACCATTGGAAAGATCTAGTGGGGCTTATACAATCAAAGACTCTTCTTGGTGACTACAGCCTGTTGAGATCAAATGAATGCATAAGTCAAAGTAAAACTGCGCTAAGAGTTTTAACAGGGATACTAACGGGTCATTGTCGCCTGAATGGGCACCTGAAAAAGCTCAAAATAGTGGAGGAAGAAGAATGCAGATTTTGTATCATGGAAGAAGAAACCTTTTCCAACTACACAGCACTTCAGAATCCTAGAGCACAGCACCTGGGAGATTACTGGATAGAAGAGGAACATTTACCTAAGTTGAAGCCTGCAGACATCATAAAATTCCTCCGGGAAATAGGACTGAAGGAACTACTAGTTTCTGAGACTCTTCTCAGAAACTAAGGAGAAGTAAGGGGGCACAATAGATCTCAGTGAATGTCACCCCAAAATACATAGATACATTCTTAAACTTACCAAGTAAAACGTATGTTATAAGGGTGGTAAACAAGGATAATTTATCTGAAAATACCATGGTGCTGGCATATAGTCCTCGCACAAAAGATGCCAAGCTGATGTCTTTCATTTCCGACGCTCTGGTATACTTTACCAACTTTTCGAATGGTTTTTCCCATGCATACATTTTTATAACTTGAATCCCTGATACTATCTCGCTCATTAACTTAACTCTAATATCAGTCTTTTTAGAGACACGAGTACGAAGCTTACCGACGTATGTAGCTAAAAACCCTAAAAAAGACACAAATTTTAATATCCAAAATTGTTTGCAATACAAAGTTTTTTGTACCTTGTACAGGGACTGTGAGTAGTACCATTGTAACTATTCCAGATACAGCTGCTACACCTACTTGTTGCCAGATTATCAAAAATATTACTACTACTTGGAAAGGCATCACCCATATTGCGTGAATTACTGGAATAGCAAGGTCAAAGCGACTGAGATCGTTTGAAAGAATGTTTACTACCTTTCCAGCTGGTGTTTCACCCAAAGATTTATGGTTCAAGCGAGTAATCTGGAAAAAATTATGCATTAGCTTGTGCATAAATAATATTTCGTTTCCACGCGACAGTTAGGTTAGGTTAGGTGTGTGCACTATGATGATTCAGATGACAGTGGCCTGATAAAAGGCCTGTTAGATAACGTAGGTCATGCCTGCTAGTCTAACATTTGTTCGGAGACATTTTTCGAAGGATGAGAACCTTTGAATGAACCAATCCTGGTACATTATGCCAGGAGTCTAAAGCTCTTCTTGCTGTCCAGGTTTGGCAAAACATATTGCGAAGCCAATTGTAGGTTCTAGTCGGATAGAAACACGTGCGGTACTCTCCCTTGCAAGAGAGTCTGCTTTATCATTTCCTTCCATGCCAGAGTGGCCAGGGATCCAGACCAGCGATACTTTATCGAGTTCTCCTGTTGAGGAGAGTCTTTTTTGGCAGTCTAAAACCAATTTCGACGTTACACGGTGAGAGTTGAGTTAGTAACCCTACAAAAATGGTAACGTTACTCCAATATTGGAATATTTTGACAATCGAAATATTGGCATTACTAAATCTCGCGTTACGATATGTCATGGATCCAGCTAATCAACTACCTCCTAGTTAACAAACCATTTTTTTAATTGTATCATCCCTTAGTAACTTTTTTGACATTATTTGTTATATCTCTAAGAAAATGTAGCCCCATCAAAGCTAGTAGCATCTTCTCTTTATAGTGTCCCCTCCCCCCCTCGTATCTTTTGGCTACACTTGCATTAATAAAATTTGGAGGGTGAAAATAAAGTGTTGTAAACTTCTCTACAGGTGACGTAATAGTAATAGATGACGTCACAGTGCCACTCTGGCCAATAATTTTAAATAGGACCATACGGCAAGTGATATCCCGTTTGAAAGGCATTGACATTGGCTACATAGCCAAATTAATTTTGTTTGGGTTTAAACTAATTTTGACGGATAAATTAAATAAATACCCAAATTATTGAAATTATTTTTTTTAATTTGATTAATCAAATATCAACAATGGATTCTTATAGCAAGTGTTCGAAAAGTGCTCCCTCTACTTCCTGACAGTAATACAACCTATTAGTAAACTCTTGTCGTGCTCGTTTGAATTTGTCAGCTTTCAAAACGCCAACGCTATCTGGTGCCGTAGTATAAACCTTGGATTTCATGTACCCCCATAGAAAATAATCTTATGGTGTCAGATCTGGTGACCAAGGTGGTCATTCTATAGGACCTCGCCGGCCGATCCATCTACCTCGATATTCTTCATCCAGGTAACGTCTTACTGCACCATAATAATGTGCAGGAGCACCATCTTGTTGAAATGTTATTTCCAGATGGCCGAATTCATCTGGATTATCTTCCAGAGTTTCAAGAATTAACGGCTCATTTGTATTTTGTAACATCTCCAGATACACTTCACCACTTAAATTTGAATTTAGGAAAACAGGACCAACTATGTGGTTTCCCAAAATACCTGCCCAAACATTGACTTTTTCTGGAAATTGGATATGTTGTTCACGAAAGGTGTGAGGATTTGTGTCACTCCAATACCTTACATTTTGTGTATTCACATTTCCATTGAGGCAAAAAGTACTTTCGTCACTAAAACAAATTGTTTTTGTGTAATGTGGGTTTTGACTTATTTTATTTGTCATACATTCACAGAATTCGAGTCTTCTGTCGGGGTCGTCATCCGAAAGGTGGTGCACCATTTTTAACTTGTATGGATGAATTTTATTTTTGGCCAACGCTCTCCGTACTGTACTTTTACTTACTTCACAGATAGACGCAACTTTAATTGAAGAGGAAGTAGGGTTTACTACAATTTCAACAACTATATCAATTTTTTTATCATCACTAAATGTTGGTCGACCAGATCGTTTGGCATCTTGAACACTACCTGTTGCTTCAAACTTGTGGAGACGCTCCCTCAAATAAGTTCTCGAGATAGGGCGATCTGGGTATCTCTCATCAAATAAAGGTTCCGCTTCATGGAGATTCTTTCTAGATTCACCAATTATTAAGATAGCTGCTACTTTGTCGGCTTGAGTACGTACCATTTTTGCAAAATTAGTTCAAGCCCAAACAAAATTAATATGGCTATGTAGCCAATGTCAATGTATTTCGAACGAGATATCACTTGCCATAAGGTCCTATTTAAAATTACTGGCCAGAGTGGCACTGTGACGTCATCTATTACTATTACGTCACCTGTTACCATTCGTAGAGAAGTTTACACATTATTTTCACCCTCCAATTTTTATTAATCTAAGTGTAGCCTTCCAAAAGATAAGAAGGGGCGAGGGGACTTTTGAATAGCACTGTATAAAAAAACAAAGATATTGAAATAATCAATTTTTGTTACCTTTCTATAGACCAATGAAGATGTAGCAACTCGTACCCTCATTCCAATGGATTGCATAGCAAAATACATGTGATGAATACTCATTGTTGAAAGAAATGACGTTAATATTAGAGCCACACTGTAAACGTACATCAGATAATTTTTGTTAACATCTTTGTCATTAAATAATTTGATTAGCTCTGCCAAAATTATCGGTCGTAAGCATCTGAAATGGTATTTTTTTAAAATATTCATACATTAAATCAATAATTTAATCGAGTTGTCATCAATTTGTTTTGCAAGAAATATTTCATTCATCCATTCATACTTAAAGCCTGTAGATATCCTAGAAATCCTCTGGGAAATATGACTGAAGGAACTACTAGTTTCTAAGGCTATAATCAGAAACTGAGGGGAAGTAAGGGGGCATGATACATAAAAAATTATACTTTACTCACATGATAATCACGTTGGTGTAAAACCAAACGAATCCGAAAAGCAAAAATTCGCTGTAAAATTGCTTGAACAGTGCTTTAAGTAAGCTCGGCTTACTATTTTTTTCTCGTGATTTTCGAACTTCATTCTCCCAGTGTTCTTCAAGTTTGTCCGCTAAATTGCGTGATTTGTCTTTATTTAAAACTTTGCTTAAATTTTCCAATTCTAAGCCTTCATTTACTCCTTTTTTAATCAAAGGAATTACCCACCTAAAAATATTTTATAATTCGTTATAAACTAACTGATATTGTGAAAAAACAAAATCTTACAAAATAAACAGCTTGGATAATATATTGACGTTCCTTTTAGGATTTTCTGATAATAAAGAGTAAACATAACCAGTGTCCATGGTATCACTGGATATAATCCCCAAATCAACATAGAATTTACGTGAATAGCATTCATAATTATAAAAAGATTTTTTATTTCAATAAAAAATTTGATAATTTTTAATATCTCGGTTTGAGACACGATAATATCTAACATCCGGTATCATCAGTTATATATTATTCCAGTTGTGTTATTAAAGCTGCAAATGTTTAAACTTCATCTAACCACAAATTGTAAATTTACCTTTTTCCAAAAAACGTCGAGCAGCTATTAGATTGCCACTTGCCGACAAAGATTACAGAATAAAAATATAAGATGTTTCACTCCAGGGCGGTTTGATTCAAGCTGCTGTCCCAAACGGACGCCGCTCTCCAAGTTTGGAGTTTGGTTTATGTGTTAAATTTAATCTATTGTCTTCCAAATCTTTCAATATACATTTGAGAGTAAAATATATACGGACTCTGGTATAGAGACTGGCATAATATTTGGAAGGAAATTGATTACATGAATGATGAAAAGAAAATTTAGTAAATTCGTTCAAAAGGAACTGACCAATTCCCATTTGGTTAGCTAAAGAATTGAATTTTTGTGTTTTCTTGCTTAATGTACTTGTTTATACAATATCCCTATTATAAAAATAAATCCGTAATTTTATATCAGCAAATATTACAAAATATTTAGTGTTTTAAGCTTTGCTATTAAAGAGAAAATTTCAACAATTAATTAATAAATTTAAAAAATCTATACAACATACATATAATACACGAACAACCAATAAACACCGTTCTAAAATAACAGCGCTCGACGGGCGACGTCCCGTATAATATGCCAAATTAAATGCAAGTAAGGACGTAGCGACGTACTGTACCAACCAAGTCACCAGACAGTCACCAGCGGCATCGGTGCTTTACGCGATAAATTCGAACGAATGAAACATCTTATATTTTTATTCTGTAATCTTTGCTTTCCGATTAGAAGCTTATAGCACCGTACACCAACTACCGACAAGTAAATTCACTTGCGTCGGAACCTTTGAAAATTTTGGTACATCTTTCCTCTGTCGCCTTACACGTCTGTTATCATAATACAACAGTTACGAGGGACAGTCGTGTGGTTAAATACGTGTATTATTGATTTACGGCACAATCCGATACAGGTTTTCAGGGCACAAACTACTACTATAGGATAATTCATTTATTAAAGCTTAAGATTCGATAAAGTAAATTATTGATTAAATTGTTATGTTTAACAAAGTAATGATCACAAATGTTTAAGTATACTTAGTTTGGGGTGTTGTTTCTGTAATTTTTCAGTTTCAATATTACGATTAGCAAATTTCAGTGTACAATAAGTACGTAATCTTGTATACAATGAATAAAAAAAATCAACTGGGAAATTTGTACAGGGATGACACAATTTAACATTCTTAAAGCTATTATTAAGCTTCATACCGACACCATATTCAGGGACTATTTTATTAAATTGATCTATAAATGTGTTGTCCAATTCTATAACGAGTTCCACAAAATTTTTGGGAGACACAACCATATTACAAATGTTGGATGAAGCACTATAATCTTTATATTTCATAAAAACGGTAGATTCTCCTTCTAGATCATTCATCCTAATAAATTCTAAGCAAGTGTTACAAGAATGCTGAAATAAACACTTTTTAAGTAGGTATCCAGTAACGTATACCAGTGCATTCCCATCCACACTTTTTATATTTCTATAATCAGTCGTAAACACTTTTAGAGGAGTATAGGTAGTATTATTTGTAGTCGTGGAACTAACTGTACTTTTAAGCAATTCAGATTTTGTATTAAGCAAAAATGCAAAGAGCTAAACTAAGAGCGGCTGGACATAGCAGATAACCCAGTACTAAGTGTGAAGAGCAAAATCTTTGTCACATTATGTACCTTTCATTGAGGTATTGACATCTTAAAGTAGCTCTTTGGGAAAGTGACACTTCAACTATGGTATATATCTAAAAACTACCTTTCAAATAATAATACAGGTTACTACATTGCTTTGGGACCCTTTTGTACAAGTCCTTAGTATCAGTAATGAATTAAGTGAGGTCCCGTTGAAGTCAGAAGAGATATTCTAGCTCTGGCTCATTCATACGTTTGGGTTGAGCTCAACAGCCCAGGCATTTGAACTGAATCTTTCTTGTCTACCTTATTCAGGAAACTCCTACTATGGAGGTGTCCTTGTGTCAGCCTCCATTTGAGTTGGTGTTCTTCAACTAGCCCTAACTTTCCTCTTATGTAATCCTTTCTGATTCCACATGGTTCGGGACCTGTGAAGGCTTCTTTAGAATCTTCTTGAGCTAACTGGTCTGCCATTTCATTCCCCGCAATCCCCCTATGTACCGTGCTTTCGCCAACAAAGTTTTGGAAACGACAGAAAAACCGAGTTAGGTCTTTAGCATACCACCAGATCAGATCTAGACTGTCTTGAAAAAAATCTGGCAAACTGACCAAACACAAATAGGGTGACCTATGCAATTACTATTTAAAAAACATGGATTTTTGAAGTCCTCTAAAGACATACTACTGGTCGACCAACTTGATATTAACAATTCTCCATTATTAAACCTTTTTACCTAGAAAGATTCCTGTAGGATGGTTGTGAATGACTTTCCAGGTAAACTTGTTAAATACTTTAGTTAATCCCATATTTAGACAAATTCATTTCATTTCCTTGTAAATAGATTATAATTTTATTGTTAAATATCCGTATAATTTAGTATTAAGGCACTGTATAAATTGAAAGTTTCTCATTATACCTCCATTGGTTTGAAAAAGCTACTGTGTTAGCGAAACGCGTCACTTTAAGTTTAAATATAATGTAGATTTAACAAAATAAAATTGTTTGATTACATAATTTACTATGGATCTACATCAAGTAAAAGCCTCATCTATTCAATTCAATCTTTATTACTTACCCGAAAAAAAGTTTACTAAAAATTCCAACATTTTTCTTGGGATTTTCCAATTTCAACTTAAATCCCAAATCCATTTTAGAAAATAATCAACATTTTATGTAACACAGATCGGACACAAGTTCCATTTATTCCATTGAAAATATTTTAAATCAAAAATTTATTATCGATAACTCATATCATACCCAAGTTTTTCTCACAATGAACTCAATTCCAGTGGAAATAGTATTGAAAATACAGGAAGATCTCAGGGTTATCATTTCCTATACCTAACACCCACGATAAAATGAGGAGAGAGTTGCGTAATTATGAAATAAAAATCTTGTTTTGATGTGGAATTATTGAGGATTGCATGTGTAGCAAGATGACAAGCAGCAGGGAGCTAAAAAGTTATTTAGGTTGAAAGTATATTGGCGCAGCTGGTATTACCATCATATCTGAGCAGGTTTTGGCTAGATCCTATTCCAGGTATTTGAAATACAGGGTGTCCCACTATAAAGTAACACATTTGGACGGCTTATTACTCAAGAATGGAAAACTTCGCTAAACTTCTTATATTTCCTTCAAACTTTTATTGATATAGTTGCCAAATGTATACCGGAAATAAAAATGACTATTTTTGAAACGGGATTATCGGTTTATTTTAAATACAACACCCTATATTTTTCAATACCATATGAAAGTCCCTTCTGTTAAAAATGAAACGAGATGGTTGGTTTTTCAACACAGACTTTTCGCCACTTTTCTAGGAAACCCAATGTGCTGGGCCCATAACCTGTTAAGTTTCATTTTTAACAGGTTATGGGCCCAGCACATTGGGTTTCCTAGAAAAGTGGTAAAAAGTCAGTTAAATGTGTTTTTGTTGGTTATGATGAATTTACGAAAGGATATAGAGTATTCGATCCAGTGAAGAACAATATCACAACCAGCAGAGATGTTACTGTAATGGAAAATGTTAATGACCATGTAGATATTTTTTTGGACAGTCAGTCAAACAATCTAGAAGTGGGAGATTCAGTGGGAGACACTGATGAGACCGAGAGAGCTGAGACAGTCGAAACAGAAGTAGAGGTGTCTAGTGATAGCTCAGGAGATGTTTGGCAGAATTCTGATATCGGTGACAGCGATAACTATGAACCTCCGCCACTAAGAAGGTCTAAAAGAACACCGAAACCTCGAGTTATTGAGAATGGTGTGACCTATTTTTGTCCAGGATTTGTAGAGCTGGAGAATGAACCAACCATCTCGTTTCATTTTTAACACCTTCCTCCCTCTTTCCAAAAATGTATACATTATCAGCATATATTCAAGTTTTTAGGGAAAGATTTAATTTTTTATGAAACCATGTCAATAACTATCAAACGTGAATTATAACATTTTAACAGCTTGGAAACGTTATTTGTTGTTAGACTATTTCTAAACCTTATTGTCTTTGGAGGATCCTGGATGATATCCGAATATTAACAAAGATATCTGTGAAAGAATCTGCATAGTATTACGAAACCTTTGAAAAGGAATACGCCTTTGTCATTGATCACTTGAAACAGCAGACGCTCTTTCTAGTCAGATGTTCTGTAGGTTCCGAAATTACCTAGTTCTAGTCTTTTTCATGTTAAGCTATTAAAAAACCTCCCAAGAGCATTTTTTAATCTTACGAAAAAATCTCAAGGAAATTAAGAGAATATGAAATAATCTGTACTGGAGAATTTTAATCTTAATTCGATGTTGATAAAAGTTATCGTTTGATGAAGGCTAAGAATATGTAAATTGTATTGAGAATTCCTGATAAAAAAATATTTTGTATTTAGACGGAACTTTTAAAATGAATCAATTCACAGTTTTTATCCAGCATCTTAGTAATTTTGTGATACTTATTGATAATCTAGCAGATATATTTATCACAAATTCAATTAAATATACTCATTAGCCACCAGAATAATAGGGCCACTAAATCTTAAATTTTTATCTTTGAATAACGCGTATTTTTTGGATTGACCGGGTTAAAACAGTGAAAAGAGAGGCAGCTGCAGGATACCTTTATTAAAAATTTTATAAATGTTGTAAAATACCAAGTTTTGAGTTTGGTTTATGTGTTAAATTTAATATATTGTCTTTCAAAACTTTCAATATACATTTGAGAGTAAAATATATAAGGACTCTGGTATAGAGACTTGCATAATATTTGAAAGGAAATTGATTACATGGATGTTGAAAAGAAAATTTAGTAAATTCGTTCAAAAGGAACTGACCAATTCCACTTTGGTTAGCTATAGAATTGAATTTTTGTGTTTTCTTGCGTAATGTACTTGTTTATATAATATCCTTATTATAAAAATAAATCCGTAATTAATTAATAAATTTTAAAACTCTTTACAACATAAATATGAACAACCAATAAACACCGTTCTAAAATAACAGCGCTCGACGGGCGACGTCCCGTATAATATGCCAAATTAAATGCAAGTGAGGCCGTAGCGACGTACTGTGCCATCCAAGTCACCAGACAGTCACCAGCGGCATCGGTGCTTTACGCAATAAATTCCAACGAGTGAAACATCTTTTATTTTTATTCTGTAAAGTAGTTGGCTGTAATTTTTCTGTACCTAACGCAACTTCTGTCCAGCCTATATAAATGCGGTGCCTCTTTGCTACCAGATAAAAATAGTGCAAATCTTTTTCTTTGTGATTTCATGAAAATATGAATTGCAAGTACCATGATAAAATGTTGGTTCTACTGATAAAGACGTAGTCAGTAGTTAAAGGACAAAAAGAAACAAATAATTTTATCCAAACTACAGAATTTATTAAATTTTTAAGAATAAATACACTTAAATCTGTTTAGTGGTAAAATCATTCATCTTTAGCGCTGGCTGAAAGTTTTTTTTTTTCACCATTTCACAGTACAAAATTATTGAACATAAATTATTTATTATTTATCTTGGTTCGCCATTTGTTTGTCATAAGCCTTCTTAGCCACATGTTTCAGTTCCTCTGCCATACCGGGGCTGGTTTCCGTAACCATTTTAAGGAAATGACCGTCTTCAATTTGCAAAAGATTATGTGGATGATCGAATTCAATCATTTTACCAAAACTCATGACTAGAACTTTGTCTGAATCCATGATGGTATTTAATCTATGCGCGATGGTAAGAACTGTGCAATCTTTAAAGACTTTGCGAATTGTTGCTTGAATAAGTGCATCGGTTCTAAAATATAAATCATTTATATTAGGGCAGTCGGTATAGGTCATTTTAGATAAAAGTAAAAGTAATTAGCAATATGGCTGTTTTTTTTTTCTTATATAGAAGAAAAAAATTTTATTTTTGAAATTCCTTAATATTTCACGCTGGGAGGATGGTGGAGAAGAATAAAAAATACCACCTTGTAGGGGAAGTGTTTTGCAATAAAAAAGGCCTCTTGCGTTTTTTCCGTCCGATCAATGGTTTGTCCGGAAAAAATTCGGTAAACTAAGTATGTGTTCCGCATCCGCGCGACTCTGCTGCACGGCGGAAGACCTACTTTCTGAATATTCGGAAAAAATGTAAATATTCAATAAGAATTTTTTTTCAATCTTTGGTAAGAGTTAAGGTTGTAAATAATAAATAAAGGGTAATAAATTAATTTGTGAGGAAAAGTTTTACCTGTGGTCGACGTTAGCAGTTGCTTCGTCCAATACTAAAATTTTATTATCTTTTAAAATAGCTCTCGCTAAGCAAATCAATTGTCTTTGACCCAAACTGAAATTTGAGCCTCCTTCTGCTACCATAAAATCCAGAGAATCCACACTTTCTTTCAATTCAACCTAAAAACCAAAAATACAATTCCTCCTAAATAAAATACGAGCTCAACTTACCAATTCTAGTGCGTCCCAAATTTTATCATCGTCAAAATCATTAAAAGGGTCTAAATTGTACCTTAAAGTTTCTGAAAATAAAACTGGCTCTTGAGGTATAATAGAAATCTTCTTCCTTAGATCTGTTAGTCCTAGATTGTTAATATCCACTCTATCGATCAACACAGATCCTTCTAACGGAGCCAATCGGAAAAGAGCAGATATTAAAGAAGACTTTCCAGCACCAGTACGTCCAACTATACCAATCTAGATGAGAAAATTAAATAAAAAACGTTCATGCTAATAAATACACATAGATTCAAAAGTTTTGCATCACCCTAAATCTCCGAAAAAAAATGTGTTCATTATAAATGGATCAGAGATTAATCAAATAATTAGTTTCAATTAAAAAAAAACGTGAATATTTGTCAAAAATTTTTATTATCCAATAACAAACTTGCTTTAAACATAAAAAGTATTCTTAGAAATTAAATACAAATTGATTCTTTTTAAAGAAGGAATATTTCGCCATTCTTATTGCGCCACATGAGCAAGCTCTTGTACACTCCTGGGTGGATTTCTACGTGCTGCCACTGCCCTGGCAAGCATGTCCCAAGCATGTTCTATGGGATTCATGTGAGGAGATAGGGCAGGCCAGTTCAAACGATTGATCCCTTCAGTTTCAAGATACTCATTTACAGCTCTGGTCCGATGAGGTCGGGCGTTATCGTCCATAAAAACGAAGGAATTGCCAACAGCTGCGCGCCATAGTGTCACGTGAGGATGTAGAATCTCTCTGAGATACCTATCACCAGTCATCGTTCCCTCCACATGAATTAATTCTCTGCGATCATTCAACATGATACCAGCCCAAAACATAGCACTTCCTCCTCTGAAGGGCGGCACGGGCAAGCTGAGCAACTCTCGTTGGATCCCGCTACACACGGATTCGATGGCTATCTTGTACCAAACAAATCCTTGTCTTGTCGGAAAAAAACACCGAATTCCAAAATTCTTCAGGCAAGGCCGCGTGTTCTTGAGCCCACTGTAGTCGGCGAACTCTGTGCTCAGGTTGTAGTCTGAACACTCTTATTGGTCGGCGACACCTCAAACCTGTCGCAAGTATTCGTCTTCGTAATGTCGAGATCGATACTTGAACTCCCAACGCATGTCTCATATCTCTTTGGAGTGCTGGTATTGCCATGGTCGGGTTTCTTCGGATAGTTAAGTGGATATAGCGGTTCTGCCGCTGATTAGTAACACGCCTTCTACCGCTTCTAGGTCTATCACGAAGAGAATTGGTCTGGAGATACCTGCTTCATACACGAGACACATCACTTTACCAAACTCCAACTCTGTTTGCCACGAACTTTTGAGAATGACCTTCTTCAACTAAAGCCACTATTCTTGCACGGTCAATCTCACTTATGATTTGACGATTCATGTTTGCACTTAAAATCGTAAAAATCAAATGCCTTGAATGTTAAAAAGATCGCACTAAAAATGTTATCTTACAAAAATAAAACTGTAAACATCTGTATATTGCAAAAAATATGGAACATATTGAAATGGTAAACATTGATAAACAAGCCAACAAAAATTTGTTAGCGAAAAAAAATTCCTTCGCATCCGAAGAAGGTGATGCAAAACTTTTGAATCTAAGTTATGTTGAATTATGTACCTTTTCACCCGGTTTAAAAGTGAAGTTCAAATCTTTCAACACAGGTGGATCAGTTTCTATATATTTCAAGCATAAATCTTTGAATTCAATGTTACCTCTTCTAGGCCATGTACCTTTCGGTCTTTTATCTGGAAAACGTACAAAATATAAGTTAAATTTCACAAAAATCTTCATCGTTACATACCTCTTGGTGTTTCAAAAGGTCCTTCATTATCAATTTTAGTATATTGAAGAACTCTGTCTACACTCGTCAAATTGTTAATAACTTCAGCAAGTTGCTTAGTACCAAATTGAAGTACACCAGTTAGTACCATACATTGAGAGATAGCTAAGCCAGCTACGCTACCATCTACTCGACCAACTAAAAAAATTCATATTTTTTAGTTGAATATTAAACACAGTTTAAATGATAACTTACCAGTATCCCAAATAACAAAACTAAACGTTACTACAGCTAGCAGTACCACGACAATTAAATCGAGCCAGAAACCAAATCCGTTCATGCAAGCAATGGTGTAGTACCAAGCAGAAGTGTGGACATCTTGGTGAGAGTCGAATTCATTTATCAAAACGTCTTCTGCGTTGGATGCTCTAATTGTGACAATACCATTAAGAGTGGAGTTTATGTGAGAAAATACTGGAGATTTTGCTGTAATATTAAAAAATCACTTAATTATAGTTTTCTGTAGAAATAGTCATTTGAAAAATAGTTTTTAAAGAGCAGACCAAAACTATTTTTCTAGGTATACAATAATTATGGCTTCTCCTGGTCTTTAAAAAATATGGCCAATTAAAAAATCCCTGGTCTGACGCATAGATGGTGGTACTAGAATTGAATCCAAATGTTTTTCAACTAGTACTAACCTTCAGACGATTCGCGTCAAAACAATCGGACTTTTCAATTTTCCGTTTGACATATATTCACCAAATACTTGGTACTCACCCATTCCTTCTATGTGTTTAAGTGATCTAGCTGTAACTAAGTACCACGCTCTGAATTTCATGTAAATTATTCCTAATATAACGACGATAATAATCATAAAGGGACTTGCAACGACAATATTCACCAAAACCCCAGCTAGAATTAGGAAAATTGACAGTGCATCGAGTAGTACCCTCGGAAAAACTTCATCAATAGATCCGATATCTTTGGAAAATCTATTTAAAATCCTTCCGCTCGGATTCGAGTCGAAAAATCTCATAGGAGCTTTCAACAATTTGTGAAACATCATCGAATGTAAATTCTTGGAGGATAACATGCAAGCTTTGGCGAATAAAAACGTTCTAGATATGATAAACAAGATGGCTAAGATCAGCAATGCTCCATATATATACATGGCACACGTAGTTTTAATCACGCTTTCGACAGTACCATCAAGAGATATGACTTCATCAAACATACTATTAAAGCTGTATTTAAGAAAGGTCCAGCTAAACTTTGAATCTGTACTATTTGATTCTATAGTACCATTCACAGCAGTGGTAGGGTTTTGATAAAAATTCGAAGTAGTACTTTTTATTTCGTGAAAATCAGATTTATTGATTGGAGCCGGATAAAAAGTTGGGTATATATTGGGCAGTTTTAAACTTTGATTCCTTAATTGTTCTTGAGATGTCCTAAAATCAAATAGTTCAGTCAACACTCAGCACTCTCCGAAAATTATGATCAAGGTGAGGTGTCATTCGATTCGGGATGGCATCTAGATGATTTTTGGAAAAAATGAAGTTCCGCAAATAAAAATTGCAAAAGTTATTAACAATTAACTAAAAAAAGGGGGTTTAGTTTTTTGCAAATATCTCAAAAACTAATGAAGATTTTTCAAATTAATAAAAAGATTTGGAAAGAGGAGGAAATTTCCTAAAAAAAACCCTGACTCCCGGAACTGTTCTGTATCTGTATCTGTAAGAATTTGAAGGGTGGGTGACCCCCACGGCACTTAGGCCACAATTGGCCCATTGTGCATCCTTCCGAGGTTCAGACTTCCTTCTGGCTCGTCATCCAGCCTACTTGTTTGAAGTAGGCGATAACGTCGCCGGAAGTAAGCTCCCTCATGTTGGCTTGTGTTAGCCTGTACTCGCCGAATACGGAAAACCTAAATTGAGAGAGTGTCGGACATTCACAAAGAATGTGTTCGACAGTCTCATCTTCCTGTTCACATCCTCTACAGAGTGAAGTGTCAGACAGACCCAGTCTGTAGAGGTGGTTTCGTAGGTGGCAGTGACCGGTCAGAATACCCGTGGCTGTCCGAAGGTTCTGTCTGTTCATAGTCACGTATTTTTTGGCTACTTTGTTGTCCGGGTACTGCAGCAGTTCCTTGGCAAGCCTGCAACCTTCTGCATCGTCCCATCTACCCTTAAACTTATCAAGGGAGTGTTCCTTTATTAGGTCAATCATAGCTGACGCCGACAGACCAATGAAAGTGCCGGGTCCCAAGAGTTTTTGGGAGGCTGCTTTCCTGGCTAGCGAGTCGGCAATGTGGTTACCTTTCGATTTACTGTGCCCCTTGATCCAGCCTAGAGTGACTTCGTTGTTGCTACAGGCTTCGATCAGGGACAGGTGACACTCTAGTACTAGGCCTGATGTGATACGTGGTCTGTTCAGGGCTAGTAGTGCTTGTCTACTATCCGTGAGGATGTGAATTTTATTACCTGTGTTTCTTTTGGTAATCTCTTTTGCGGCGATGTAGATAGCAGTGAGCTCTGTTTGAGCAACGCTGACATTACGGCCCATCGCCCATTTGATGTTTAGGTTCAGAGATCTGGAGTAAATTCCACATCCTGAGCCCATATTGGTTTTAGAGCCATCCGTGAAGATGCGGAGTGCGCCTTCTTCTGATGTGTCTTGTGTGTTGTATTTGATGTTTACCTTGTAGGGCCTGTGGAAGGCATATTGTGGTGAGATTGCGTCCGTATTTGCCTGCAGCAGTGGGACCTCATTGAGTGCCTCACGCCATAGGTTACGTCTCAATCTACCAGATCCTACGTCAGGTTGTATACCGGTAGAGCGTAAGCGTGTCATGGTCATCAAAATAACCCCGGAACTGTCGTTCATTGTTCATTTATCTAACCAGTAAGCCCCTGAATTTTTTCATTTCTTAAATTTCATATTTAATATGTTAAAATAATGTTTATTAATAAAGTGTCCAAAGTAGGCGTGGCTTACGGAAGCCAGAACACCCGTTTTCGGGTTTTTTTTAAGGAAATTTCCTCCCCTTTTCAAATCTTTTTTTTAATTTGAAAAATCTTTATTAGTTCTTGAGATATTTGCAAAAAACTAAACCACCTTTTTTTTAGTTAATTGTTAATAACTTTTGCAATTTTTGCTTGCGGAGCTTCATTTTTTCCAAAAATCATCTAGATGCCATCCCGAATCGAATGACACCTCGATCATAATTTTCGGAGACTGCTGAAAAAAGTTGACCAAAAAGGCACTTGTTGACTAGATTAAAAAGAGTGGAATGAATAATCGAGAATTTTCGTACCACAGTCGACTTACCAAGCTGTTAACCATTGGTCGATTCCTACAAGTACTGCTTGAGAGCCTAGCAATAAAAATATCACTAAAGAAACCAAAGCAACATTTCTAGCTGCTGCCATATAGCTCTTCAGAGGTTTACTGTTGGGATCTTCACCTGATTCTTCCCCAGTAATTTGATCATCTGCATCCATTTGTGTATCACTCTATAAGCAAACGATATTTTTAAATCCAATTTTAGTATTTTGTCAAAAAACTTACGCTAGCTGTGGAAATTGTGGACATTTTCCTACTCGAAACACTCGAATACTTCCTACCTCCATCTGAAACTACTGAAAATTTTCTAGTTCCATCTACAGCCGAAGAAAATCGTCTACCCGTATCGAAAGTAGGAGGTGGTGCTTCGGTAACTTCTTCTTTCTTTTCATCAGTCTCGTCAGCCGCTACTAATAGCTTTGTGAAATCCAAGTTACAGCTCGAGAGCTCGTGGAAAGTTCCTTTAGCTTCGACAATACCCTAAGTATATAAATTGTAATATTTTCAAGGCTAGTAAAATGTTTTTCAACTTACTTCGTTGAGAACAATAATAAGATCGGCTTTTTTTAAATATTGCAGTTGATGTGTTACTAGAATTCTTGTTTTGCCTCGTAAATGTTCATAGATACATTGATCGAATAAGTGCTTTCCAACGTGAGTATCGACAGCTGATAGTGGGTCGTCTAATAAGTATATATCTGCTTTTCTATAAATTGCTCTAGCTAAATTTATTCTAGCTCTTTGACCTCCACTTAGAGAAACTCCTTTTTCCCCTGAAATATTAACAAAATTACAACCATCTTGTTCCTACACAAAAAAAAGGTAGAACGTGTCGCGAGACACACGGTAGGAAGTTAGTTCCTTTTAAGCAAAAATTATGTAATACATCTGACGTTATAGATAAACAATTTGAATATTCCTCGGTGGTCTAACCTGACGTAAAGAACTAAAGTTCCAAAAATTGCTACAGTTCTTACCTACAATAGTTCTATCTCCATGTGGAAACTGTTCCAAATCTCTTTCTAAAGCACATACCTTGACAACTTTAGTATACCATTTTTTGTCATAGCGATTTCCAAATAAAATATTATTTCGCACAGTCGACTGAAATAGCCAAGGCTCTTGGGAACTGTAGGAGATATTTCCTCCCACTTGAACAGTCCCATGTGTTGCAGGTAACTCTCCCAAAATCAGCTAAAATAGAAGCAACGTTTCAATAGGTTACATACACTTAGGGTGATGATCAATGGATTTGACCACCCTTAGTGTATCTAAATTATTTTCATGAAAATTACTTGTAGCAGCGAACTCTTCCCAGCTCCTACCGGTCCCACTACAGCGCATAGAGTTCCTGGTGGAATCTTAAGGTTAATATCGTCCAGAGTATGTCCTATATCCGTCCAAGATGCGACAACATCTACAAGTGTTACACCAGTTTTCTTCACGTCCTTTATAATATCTTCTTCTTTTTCTTCGAGAGCCAGAAACTCTTCCAATCTTCTTACAGATATCAAAGTTTCAGCACCTGTGCTCAATGCTAATGGGAAAAATACTGCCAACGCCAACTGTAGCAAGCTAAAAGCTTGCGCCATGGAAAACACTACGTCTGCGGATAAGACATTTCCTAGAACAAATACAAGTAGCAGTTGGAGGGAGTTATAACAGGTAGATTGAAAAGTTTCAACTCACCAACTAAAATAAAGGTAATAAGAGTGGTAAATAAAGCTAATCTGTCTGCGAACACCATACAGCTTGCGTACACTCCTCTTAAATAGGTCGCGGAGGTAATGTCTTTCATTTCAGCAGCTCTGGCTAGTTCAACGAGTTTTTCGAAGGGTTTTTCCCAGCCGTACATTTTGATGACTTGTATACCGGCTACGATTTCACTCATCAATTTGACTCTACTGTCAGTTTTTTTGGAAATACTCTCACGTAACCTCCCGACAAACTTGGTTAGAAAAGCTTGAAGAGAAAAATGTTTTTAATAAAAATTTCGAAGGGGATATTGAGGTTGACGTACATTGTATGGGTACGGTTATAACTACCATGGTTACTATTCCGGTCACCGATGCTATTCCAACTTGATTATAAACAACGAATAATAGAACTATAACTTGAAATGGCATCACCCAAATCCCGTGTATTACTGGTAAAGATAAGTCAAAGCGGACCATGTCGTTGGAAAGTAGATTCACTATTTGTCCAGATGCTGTTTGACCTAAAGATTTTTGGTTTAATCTAATAATCTGAAAAAAAAGAATTTAACTTTTCTCTTTTGGTTTATTATTAACAACGAACATTAACAAGACAAGAAGGGTCACTCTCCGTCGGAACTTTTGATGTTCAGTTATTTCTAAAGGAAAATTCGCTCAATCAAAAAGACAACTGGTATATTTTTTTACATATCCCTACGACGGACAACCTGTTTATGCATATCGCGTGTA
>CAJUYH010005758.1:0-22183 GCA_910591685.1 Galerucella tenella | reverse complement strand
TCTAATGACTTATTTATTATAATCATTAGCGGATATGCAATATAATCTGAAATATGTTTGAGCGTTTCAGCTTTTATTCCATCCCAACCCGGTGCTTTTTTATTCTTTAGTTCACTAATTATATTTTTTATTTCTGTAATGCTGGTTGGCGTAAAAAAGATGGAATCACAATTCACAATTTTCTTTTCATTGTAATTTATTGGTTTTTGTATGGCACTTGCTAGATTTCGTCCTATATTTACAAAAAAAGTATTAAACATTTCAGAAATTATCTCAGCTTTATTTACTGTTTTTCCGTTGTTGTCCTTAATATTTGTAATTTCCGTGTTTTCTGTTTTTTTTGATATTGAGTTTACTACATTCCATATTTTTTTCGACGAATTTTGCTCCTTTTCTACAAGTTTATTATAATAATTATTTTTAGCAGTGATGATTAATTTATTTAGTACCTTTTTGTAATCTGTATATTCTTTTTTTACCGTATTATTTAGAGGATTTATTTTTGATTTTTTATACATTTCATTTTTTTTGTTAACGGATTTTATGAGAGATGGTGTGATCCAATTTTTTCTTTTTCTTAAGTTATTCTTAATCTTTGTATACGTTGTTGACTGCCTAATATTATCTTGGATAGTGCTAACTAATTTATCAGTTGCGGAGTCCAAATTTGAATTAAGAATAATATCATTCCAGTCAGTATTTTGAAATCTATATATCAGTTTATTCTTATCTATCTGGGCAAAATATTTAGATTTAGAGATTATAGGTGGATCTTTTTCAGGAAGAATCAGTTGTAGCATTACGGTATAATGATCTGTTATAGATGTGTTGATTGTTAGAGGAATTAAATTATCATAAAAATTATCACTCTTAGAATGTATAAATATATGATCCAGACATGTATTTGAATATTTTTGAACTCTTGTTGGAACATTAATAGCTGATTGATAACCGCATTCGTTTAAGACGTCTAAGTAATTTCTCTTGTTATCATTTTCGGTTAATAGATCAATATTAATGTCCCCAACAAAAAATTTAAAATCACAATTTTCAGTTTGTTTTTCTAAAACGTCATTTAACTCCTCAATAAACGAGTCGACTTTGTTTTCAGGAGCTGGGGATCTATAGAAAGCATTTATAATAAATGATTTATTTCTAAAATGGGCTTTTATTTCAATAAGTGAGCTACCGCTTAAATCAAGTAAACTATGCGACTTATAAAGTTCAGATTTTATATATACAATGACCCCATCATTTTGGTTGAGTTTTCCGTGGTTATATAGAGTTCGGTAACCATCAATATTATAAAGTGATAAGTCTGGAATAAAACGAGTTTCTGTTAGGACAATACATTCAATTTTTGTTTCTAAGCCCTCTATAAAGATTCGAAATTCATCAAAGTTACAAGAGATGCTACGAATATTATTGTGAATTATTTTAAAATTAGTATTGTTGTCGTTTATATTTAGGACCTTCTTGGCTTCCTCTGATGATTGCAAAGGAAATGTTTATATCTCTTCTATTTTAAAATCACGTATATAATCATCCATTTACATAAGTATTTACAGTTTAATATAAGTGTTAAGATTTGGATATAAATATAATATTTGATGTGTTACTGATTTATTCAATACAATTTTCTAGGACTATAATATAAAACTGGACATTCATTAAAAAATATAAAATTTATCTGCCGAAATTAATATTAAAAACGTTGACATTCAAAATACTTCAACTAGATACCTATTATTAACGATAAAAATTAAAAAACTTGATAATAAAATTGATTGTTCTCCAAAACAAGTACCATAGAAGTAAAATTAGTACGTGTGGTTAGCTCATTAAATTTAATTAAATTTATTTATAAATATTGTAATGAATATAACTGAGCTTTTATTTTCTTAAATTTTTTTACGCCCTAGGTATATATATATTGATATTTAATTATTTTAACTCGTTTACAAACAAACATTTATATAAAAGTTTTGATGACACAGTGGAATTGGTTAGTAGTATCCTTGGTGTTGGGAAATCTACGATTTACAGAGTTTTAAAGAAGAGTAATGTGGCGAGTTCCAAACAGCACGTAAAACTCCAGGAAAATGAATGAAATGGAGACTTCAAAATCGGTATAAAGACCTCTAATTTATAGTACTGTTGTTAAAAATCCCAACACTGGGACCCGTTGAAGTCGATCAAGTGTGTAAAAAACCTCTTGGTCATCCTATACCGTTTTTTTGTTTGACTGGTCATCAAAAGACGATAATCTCCCAGACTATTTTTAATTATCACTTTTTTATTGTTACTTTTACGATACCAAATTTATCAATTTTTTTATTTTAGATAAAACAGACAAGTTTAAGTCGAATATAACCATTAAACGGGGTAGGATATTTTATGATGGATATAAAATACAAGCTCATTTCCTAATCTCATAAAAATTAAACAAGATCTTGAAAACAATTTTTTTTTAAATTTAATCTACGCAGTTGCCAAAAGGGTAAAGTAACGTAATTCAATAAACAGAATCTGCAAGGAATCGAAAACAGAAAGTTTGGTAATGAGTATACAAGGATAGTTTGATAATTTAGTCACTCGATAATTTTTTTTTTTTTAATTTCCGGCTTACTGCGACGTCATATCGAAAAACATCATTTACAGAAGTTGTAGTTTTATTAAAAATACACAACTTTTATGGATAGTACTTTTTACCACAACCTCAAAATTTTCGAGATATTTGCAAGAAACCAGTTTTAAATTTTTTTATTTTCATTTCCGCAATAATTTTTTGATTTTCATTAAACTGGTGAGAAAGTAATCTTCAAAATACATAAAAAAGAATAAGTATTTAAGTTTCTCCTCTCCTCCACAATATTAACCATCTCGAAAAGTAAAAAAAGTGCATTGAAACAACAACAAAATCAACCGAAGACAATTTACAATTCAAAACAGTAGATGATAATGATTATTACGTCAAGAGCATCGGTCTTTTACTTACCACTTTAAAAATTCATGAAGGTTTCGATTAAAATTTTAATTGACAGTAACCGGGAGTGTGCGTTTAGTTAATAAATACATGCCTTCAAGTCAAATCACAAGTCGGCATTTAAATTTTTCATGCTATTACCTTATCATTATCATAAATGCATAGATACATTTTCTCGCAAAGCAAGCGTACAAATGGTAATTATTTTCGTCACGAATAAATTTTTTTTTCATATTTTTTCCCCTTCGAATTCTCTTTGAGCATAATCAGTTGTATTAAAATGATTCCCTTGCAGTTGAATGTGCAAGCAAATGCTAAAGTTAGAGACTCTTTATATAGGTATAGTTTGGCAAGTTTATCTGAAGCTACGGGGAATCGGTAAGAGGCGAGGCATATATGTCTCATAAACGTACAAATGGCGTACGGTACCTATTTTACCAAGTATAATTGAAAATACAAAGGTAACTGATAATACCAACGCCACTGGATAAATCAATATCAGTCAATTGACGAAGTGAGAGGGAAGAACACACGCACGCGCTTGCCAATAAGAAGTCAGCTTTCGATAAAAATCACCAATAATGTAATTTGGAGGGTGTGGTAATTAGGGTTTTCGTACAACGCTGCCAGAGCTTGTAGAAGGCCATAAAAAATTTGGGAAAGTGCTCATCTCTTAGTATTCATACATTGAAAAAATAATGTTAAAAGAAAAATCAAACGAAAACAAGCACATTAGGGAATTAACGTTTAATCTTATGGTTAATATTGTTAATAATAAAAAGTCCCTTTTCTGATCACTACATACTTAGCACTTTAGCTTTTCCATAGTTAAACGTGGCAATATCGAATGTTTTCGACGGCATTCCTTTCACGGCTCCAGATAAACTTGCCAAAGTATAGTTAGTTTAACATTTTGTCAACATAATAGGATCAACTCAGGTAGGTATAGTTTCTTTCAAGATATTTCATTTCAACTAATGCCAGCATGGATTCATTCAAGACCAAACCCACCGACAATAATAGCAAAGCGAAAAGATAATGCCTAATGCCTGGTTTCCACCAAACGGACAGGACAAAAACAGTTTGTAGCAGTCCGCGAACTGTTAATATAAGTTTAATTGTGTAGTAATTAATTGTAAGCAATACATAAACAAGTATCAATCATTGAATAAATGAGGCTTTTACTTGATGTAGATCCATAGTAAATTATGAAATCAAACAATTTTATTTTGTTAAATCTACATTATATTTAACCTTAAAGCTGTGACGCGTTTCGCTAACATTCGTTTGAAAAAGCTACTGTATTAGCGAAACGCGTCACAACTTTAAGGTTAAATATAATGTAGATTTAACAAAATAAAATTGTTTGATTTCATAATTATGAATCAAATTGAATAAGTAGAGAAATACTTATACCAGAGTTTTTATTGCATAGGAGCACAAGAAATAATATTTTTGAGGGATTCCAGCAAAAATCTCTGTTCAGACATCCATGTTTTGAAAGTTTTTGAGCCAGTCCAATCGAGGACTAGTAAATAACCTTTAACAAAAGCACCTTTGCGACAATAATAAATCGTTTCTGATAAAAAACTAAAAAAATCGAGTTTTTTAAGAAGCCGTAGAATGCACATGTGTGCAACAAACGTAATGAAAGGCATATTTGCCGTGTAAAAGATACGAAAAAGGCCGGATGCTGTGTTGTATGTTGGAAGATTTATGACAAGGTGGTATATAAATTAATGCCTTTCTTACTCAACCACACTTTTAATGTAAAAAATGTCGCTTTTTCAGAACTGACAAAGTAGATAACACTTTTATATATTTAACCTACCTTCCGAATAAAATTTCGTGAATGCCATAAAGATGGCGTCACGTTTTTGGGACGTTACACCCCTGGGTTTTTTTTGTTGATTTTGAAGGACCACTCTTTGCAGGGACGATTATTAAACTCGATTAATTTCACAGCACAAACTATTTACTTTATTTAACATAGACAAAAAAAACATAAACATTCAACATAAATGCTGTTACATAATAATTTTATATACGTAATGACGTAATGTGTCTTTTAACCTAACCACTACCTCGTGGTGAGTATCTACTGTTTTCTATTTGTACACTAATACTAATTAATGAACGTCTTTCGCGTACTTAACTTCACGCTCTCCTTTAGGTGGTGGTGCCGTATTTACTTAAATTAATTTTTATTTGGGGACTGAACATACACTAATGGGGAAATGAAATCCTTTCAAATATATTTTAATCAATTAATAAGATTCAGTGTCCAGACAATATTATGGGTCGTAATAACAGATTTCTTGACGTTTTTAAATCAAATATTAATTCAAAACTGAAACAAATGGGCGGTTCTATGACGTACTAGCCCCAAACATTAGGACGGTTAGGATTAGTTGGAAACTGGACGACTCAAGCGCAGGGCCTCTCTGTGACGGGTTTTTATTTCATGTTTAAAATGAAAATTATTCAACTTAATGCATTATTTATATTATAAAACAAATAAATAAATAAATCACATCATATAATAGTGTTACGAACTCACTGATTCCGAAGCCGGTCCTGTCGCAAACTATGAATGCGAGCTTTCTAGAAAGGTTCTTCCGCAGGTAATATCTAGACTGTTCTGGAAATGTACCAGGCCATACAATGGTTTATCGCGAAGGTTCTCGATTTATAAAGTATACGCAGAGGTGGTGAATTCAAGAAAGGTCTAGAGATTCGAGGGACTATATATACGCGGGTTTTCGAGTGAATGGAGGAGTTGTTCAGTATACAGTGAATAGGTAAACAGTTTCAGTATACAGTGAGTGAACAGATAGTGAATATAAATAGTGTTGCAGATAAATTAGGACAATTATTATACCGAGTGTAAATAAATTAATAGACATTAAGTAGTGTGTATATAAATTAAGTTTATTATAGTGTGTAAGTGTTTCTTCAATAAATCAATAGTAATTAGCCATAGTGAGCGTATAATTTTATCCCACGGTAAAAACAGTTTAAATAAATAAGAAAAACATTACAATAGTTTTTAGGCATGGAGACCTCGTAGATTACGAAAAAAGCCATACAAATTTTCATATGTACTTTTTTTTTCGAAATTCCGTACTTCGCACTTTCGCATATCCCCGTATACAAAATATCGTAGATACCATGTTGCTGATTTTTTCCTACATTCTTTCATCATTTGAGAGTAAATACCTAAAATTTCAGCTTAAAATTCCCATTGTAGATAAAGATAAGATAAGGAGATTATGTTCAATACAAACGCGGGTTACATAGAAAATTCGAAAGAGCAAAAGAAAAAGATATCAGAAGTAATTTTTAGTGCCAATAATCACATGTTTTTCATACAGAATTTCATTATAGTACTAAGCACCATAATGAGCTTCCTTATGCCATGAAAATTGAGTGACACAACAAGGCATCAGATAAAATATTTTTATGTTGTTTTAATACGTCATCTCAATCCGTTCTTTAGAAATTTACTTTTATTGTCAATAAACCCAGCAGGTGAAGGTAGGTACATTATCTACACCTTTTTGTAATATTTGTCCCACACTTTTATAGTGATAATCTTCCAAGAATTTAGCGGGCCTTTGAGGGATTTATACCTAAACGAGAATTCCAAATGACAGGTACAACTTTATATAGATCAGAAATTTCTTTTACCCCATATAGGAGAAGCTTTGTGCTAGATTTTTTATGGAGATGAATACAAAAAATGGTTTCTAGGTGGATTAAACTCGAATTTTTTTTTATTGTCTTGATAAAGCCACCATATTTAACTAAATCAGTTTAGTTCCCACACATTCAATCTAAAAGTCAACAAGTAAATCGCGCGACCCTTGTATATTTGGTGCACGTGTTTTTCAGCGACCGTCTTTCGTCATCTATAAGCGCGACGTGAAAATGCCTATGACGAGTGAACCTACTATATGTACGGTGGTCAGAGTTAATTAATGAATGCTTGGTTTAAGTATAAAGTATAGTTATAGTCAATACCCGCGATACTGGGGAGGGGGCATTCTTGTGTTCCGGTTGAACATATCAGAAATATGGCAAGCCTATGTACTTATAAATAAATTAAAATTCTAATAATTCATCAACATATCTGTTTACAGACTCTTCTGGCGCACTATAATGATTAAAGAGAAATTTCGCTTTTTTTCAGAATCCAATTACTTTATTCCGTAACAATGATAATCGTATTTATCTCAGCGACAATGTGTTATTAATTACTCTATCAGATGTAAATAATACTATAAATAGTAACCATTATTTTTCTAACCGTTTCTTATTGAAATACACAATATTTAACTTAAATGTATATTCTTTATTTCAACTATTTAACTTTTAAGTTTTTGCAGTAATTATTATGATAGTTTAAAATAAAAATATGTCAACTTATTTTGCATATTTTATTTGGGGGGGCAGGGTTTTTATAAAAAAAATTAGTTAGACTGACATCTGATGTCAAAATAGTAATGGAGATTATACAGGGTGGGGCAATCTTCTGACATCGGAGGATTACATCGTTGTGGTGAGAGATAGAACTTCATAATTTTGTGTGAGCTAATACAGTTACTGAGGGCACATTTTGAAAATACTTTCGATTCTACAGGGTGTTCCAAAACCACGTAGCAGCACAAACTTACATTTTTTCAAATGAAACGTACTATATTTTGTTCAAGAATCGGAAAGATCTCACTGAGAGCGTTACAAAAATATAGCACTCTAATATATTATAAGGGTGTTTTACAGAGATATGGCCAATTATTAGCAAAAAAGACCTCCTCTTTAACACTCTGCAAAACAGTAAATTAAAATAAATCAACAGTTTTTTGTATTCAAATGTCATACACACATCATTGGCTGTACTCAGTATTAATTACTTTTTTTATCTGTGGCTTCTTTAATACAGGGTGAAACAAAACGCAAATCAAGCAATATCTCAAAATTTTTAAATGAATCACCCTATAAGTATTTTTACAATTTGTCAGTACAATTAATAAACTTTCAAACGATGTAGTACACTTAGGGCATAAGTTAATGGAAAATCGTAGATATTTTATGATAATGGTTAAAAACAAGTATTTTACGTACACAAATTAAATGGTATTAAATTTTTACATGCAACATCTTGTGAATTTTAACATTTCTAAGGTATAAATTCTAATCCCTAATTTTGGATGCATCTAAAATATCTTTGACTTCTACTCCTACCATTAGAGGAAGGAAAGAAGGAATTATGTTAGAAGAAATATTTTTGTTTACTGTAAGTATGCTAATGTCATTATAGTACTAATAAATATAAAAGCAGTTTGTAGTCTTTAATAATTACTTTAGTCATCACAAACAGTATATCTTAGTTATGTAAAATGCAAGCTTGTATTTTATTTCCCAACTTTTTCTATTTTTGAAAAACTAACAATTATGAAAACCAACATTATAAGAACACTCACATTTACATAAATGAACATTGACATTCTATAAAAAGTATAGTAGTTTATGCTAAGTGTTCAAAATGGCGACCATTTACTTCCATACAATTCTTTTCAAAAACGAGGATCTTATACTCTTTCCAACATAGCTGGAGTTATTATGGAAAATGCGTTACGAATCCTTTCTTTCACGTCTTCTCTGGTAGTAGGTTCCGTTTGATACACAAGTTGCTTGATGTATCCCCATAAAAAGAAATCCATCGGTGTGAGATATGGAGATCGAGGAGGCCACGAAATTGGTCCACCACGTCCTATCCACCTGTCGGTAAAATGTCTGTTTAACCACCGACGTACACAACGAACGTGATATACAGATGCTTCATCTTGTTGGAGCCACAAGTTAACTAGGTATTGTGTTTGAATCAACTTCCTAAACACAAACGAAGAATACAGCAATATGTCTTTGAAATTTATTAGTAGATACTATTTTGATAGTAGCCCACTTGATATACTTAATCAAAAATATGGCTTGATTATGTTTCGCCCATTCTCAAACAAGCCTATAATAACAATTCTTGAAAGTGAAACATGAATAAATATGAAATTTTTGGTAATTCCAGGTACCTACGGTATTAGCAAACATTTTATTTCATTGATTAGATATTGTAGATGCATCCAAAATTGCGATTAAAATGTATGCCTTAGAAATGATTATTTGTGTGAGTAAAATACTTGTTTTTGACCATTATCATAAAATATTTACGATTTTCCATTAACTTATGCCCTAAATGTACTACATCGTTTGAAATATTATTAATTGTACTAACAAATTCTAAAAAGACCTATAGGGTGATTCATTAAAAAATTTTGAGATATTGCTTGATTTGCGTTTTGTTTCACCCTGTATTAAAGAAGCCACAGATGAAAAATGTAATTAATACTGAGCACAGCCAATGATGTGTGTATGACATTTGAACACAAAGACCTGTTGATTTATTTTAATTTACTGTTTTGCAGAGTATTAAAGAGGAGGTCTTTTTTGCTAATGTTTGGCCATATCTTTGTAAAACACCCTTATAATATATTAGAGTGCTATATTTTTTTAACGCTCTCGGTGAGATCTTTTCGATTCTTGAACAAAATATAGTACGTTCCATTTGAAAAAATGTAATTTTGTGCTGCTACGTGGTTTTGGAACACCCTGTAGAATCTAAAGTATTTTCAAAATGTGCCCTCAGTAACTGTATTAGCTCACACAAAACTATAAAGTTCTATCTCTCACCACAACGATGTAATCCTCCGATGTCAGAAGATTGCCCCACCCTGTATAAAAAGATGGGACTCCATTTATTCCAATGTCTGGTCATGGTAGAGGGAGCCAATTTAAATCCAGTACCAAAAACATCTGACTACAGTACGATAACAACCAATCATATCCCTTTCGGTTCAAGGTGACGACTGGTTTGACAGTATGTGCGGTAAGTGAGTTTAGGTAACAGAAATGATATTATAGAAAGCCACAAGTGAAAGTAAATTAGAGTTTGATCACAGATTATAAAGAGAACAGATACGAAAAGCTTGACAGAGAACAGTAAAAAGAGAGAGAGATGGGTGGACATACCCATTTAAATGTCCATCGTCGTATGTCGACTCCGTTCGGGCTGCTTCGCGAAATTTCACAACAGGGTTGTCAATTTGCATAATATTTCCTTCAACTTACTACGATCACAGGTCAAATATTTTATAAGCATTATTTTCAAGTGTGATAGTTATACAGATACAAATATTCGATAATTACTCGTTTTAAATCAATTATATAAACATTAAAATAATCATACAATTAAAAAGATTATAATGTATACCATAAATATATACTTTTTTTCACAAACCATATCATTGGCAACCATGCACAATAACGTTGACGGCTTGGCTCAAAATATGCTCAAAATCACTTGTAATCTGTACTCAAAATTCATAACGCCACTTTTGTTTGCTTCATTGTTCGAAGGTGTTCAATCGGCGATATTAATTGTGTTATTTGACTAATCGATTGTGCGTTGTGGTAATATTAACTATAAAAATATAGTGTATAATATTATTATTCTTATAAAATGAATAAACATCACGGCGGACTGTATTGTTCATACAGAGACTGTCCAAATAAATTTTATTCGGAAAGAAAAATAATGTTCTTTCGATTTCCAAGGGAGGAGAGTATTTAATTTAATATAATAAAAGAAATTTTAAAGTTTTTGATATTAACTTTGGTGCTACAAATTCAGAAAATATTTTAAACTGGCAACATCGCGGCCATACCGAGTTAAAGGTCCAATGTCATTGAAGACGGAGCTGAAAATCGTTTGATGTTTTACCGGGATTCTTATCTGTTCTTTTTATAATCTGTGGTTTGATTCCAAACATTTATAGGTACATTGTACTTAGACAAAAAGTGACGTTTTTGAGAACAGGATTTGTTAATTTTCTCTTATCTAGTGTCCATGGTAAACACTACCATTTCTTAACTGGTCAGCAAATAAGGTACTTACTTTATAAAATAATTTAAATTAATAAAGACTTTACAATTCACCGACAAGATAGGTTTAACGATGTTTAGAATTTATTGTTATTCACATTATTTATTGCAAGCGGCAATATAAAGATCTAAAGTTATCAATTGAAATTATTATTATTAAAAACCAATAAAATTATAATGGTGTTAAAGAAGGGGTATTTCGAAATGTACTTGGTTTATTTAGGTTTTATTGGTATGAATCGACAAAGACTTTCTTTGGTGAGTAATTGGTTGTGTGATTCGAAGGATTTTTATTAATTGGTGACAATAAAAATGATGATTTAAGAATCCTCACCCAAGAATTCGAATTTTCAATGATAGGTTTGTTTGTAGAGCAGACTAAAACGGTTGGAAACTGGACGAATCATACGCAGAGAGTTAAAACCGTTCACAAAAAGACTACTCTACACAGTCCTAATATAAGGTGATTTTTATATATAAAGATAAAAGCATCTCATTGATTATTCTTCAAAAAAAATCGTGATCAAGTAACAAAAGGACGAAAATAAAAGAAAGGCAGAGCTGCCTTTTATGCTGTCCGTCTTTTTTTCTTTTTTCTTTTTTTTTTTTGAAATTACAATTGTGTGCTCGGGGATATTCTCATCGGCGTTTTTTATACTCTCAAGGAGAGTAGTGCATGATTAAAGGGCTTATTGAAGATAATTTTTCAATTATTACGCGTACATTCCGTGTACCAAATCTTGCAGAACTAATTGAATTCAAGAATGGTTATGGGAAAAATGTTTTAACAAGATGAAAAAAGCGAAAAATGAATTAATTTACAAAAATAGTATATTATGCAATGAGTGCAAAATGGCCATTTTGTTGCGAATTGCATTCTATACTTTTTCTATGACAACATATAGTTCACGTTTAATACATGCATACATTGCAAAAACTTTGAAAGAAATAAACTGACTGATATTTCATTACTCCGAATTCGCCGCTAATGGGCTTTCTATCAGAATTGAAATATAAATTGAATATATGTAAATATTTTCTTTATTGTTATTTCTAATAGGTACACAAAAATAGAAGTCTATAAAAATGTATTTATAGAAAACAACTATGAAATTACTCGTTACCTACTAAAACTTTGACAGAAACGATCTGCTGACATTTCATCAATTTGTCGCTGGACGTCATAATTTGACAAGCCGTAGTCGTCGTGATTTTAGAGTGAGCCTAGACCTAACACGAAATATTCCATTTCGCATTTGTTGCTTATCAACTTGCCTAGCAGCCGAAGCAAAAATGAAATTCTGTACAAAATGTGCTAGTTTATGATTGAAGTTAACGGTTATAAAATGAACATTTATCAAGAGATTGTCGTAGAAAAAATTTATTTTATTCTACACATAGATTCAAAAGTTTTGCATCACCTTCTTCGGATGCGAAGGAATTTTTTTGCGCTAACAATTTTTTGTTGACTTGTTTATCAATGTTTACCATTTCAATATGTTCCATATTTTTTGCAATATACAGATGTTTACAGTTTTTTTTTGTAAGATATCATTTTTAGTGCGATCATTTTAACATTCAAGGCATTTGATTTTTACGATTTTAAGTGCAAACATGAAACGTCAAGTCATAAGTGAGATTGACCGTGCAAGAATAGTGACTTTAGTTGAAGAAGGTCATTCTCAAAGGTTCGTGGCAAACAGAGTTGGCGTTTGGCAAAGTGATGTGTCTCGTGTATGGAACCGGTATCTACAGACCAATTCTCTTCGTGATAGACCTAGAAGCGGTAGAAGGCGTGTTACTAATCCGCGGCAGAACCGCTATATCCACTTAACTATCCGAAGAAACCCGACCATGGCAATACCAGCACTCCAAAGAGATAAGAGACATGCGTTGGTAGCTCAAGTATCGATCTCGACATTACGAAGACGAATACTTGCGACAGGTTTGAGGTGTCGCCGACCAATAATAGTGCCCAGACTACAACCTGAGCACAGAGTTCGCCGACTACAGTGGGCTCAAGAACACGCGGCCTTGCCTGAAGGATTTTGGAATTCGGTGTTTTTTTCCGACGAGACAAGGATTTGTTTGGTACAAGATAGCCATCGAATACGTGTGTGGCGGGATCCAACGAGAGTTGCTCAGCTTGCCCATGCTCGCCCCGTGCCGCCCTTCAGAGGAGGAAGTGCTATGTTTTGGGCTGGTATCAGGTTAAATGATCGCATAGAATTAATTCATTTGGAGGGAACGATGACTGGTGATAGGTATCTCAGAGAGATTCTACTTCCTCACGTGAGACTATGGCGCGCAGCTGTTGGCAATTCCTTCGTTTTTATGGACGATAACGCCCGACCTCATCGGACCAGAGCTGTAAATGAGTATCTTGAAACTGAAGGGATCAATCGTTTGAACTGGCCTGCTCTATCTTCTGACATGAATCCCATAGAGCATGCTTGGGACATGCTTGCCAGGGCAGTGGCAGCACGCAGAAATCCACCCAGGAGTGTACAAAAGCTTGTTCATGCGGCCCAAGAAGAATGGCGAAATATTCCTCAACAGAATATCAATAATTTGGTAAACAACATGGGCAGGCGACTTCAAGCTTGCATAAATTTTAGAGGTGGAAATACTCTTTATTAAAAGTTCTCATGCAGGTTCTCAATTAACTTTTTCTTTAAAAAGAATCAATTTGTATTTAATTTATTTAATTTCTAAGAATACTTTTCATGTTTAAAGCAAGTTTATTATTGGATAATAAAAATTGTTGACAAATATAGACGTTTTTTTTTGAAACTAATTATTTGATTAATCTCTGATCCATTTAATAATGAACACATTTTTTTTTCGGGGATTTAGGGTGATGAAAAACTTTTGAATCGATGTGTATGTTCAAGTTAAACTGTATCAAATAGGAAGTGATTTTAAAAACCTTAACAAAATTTGTAATTTTACAGCTCCAGCACCGTCCATAAATTTCGCTCCAGTATCAAGAGTGGTTGTTAGAAATTGAAGTAATGGTATCGAGTACCTAAGCGTCTGCGTTCAATATTGATTTTGCATATTAGGTTTATAGGACGACATAGAAGTCGTTTTGGGAGTATTTAACGGGTATAATAGTTATTTACGTAATAAGTGGGATATGGACATTATTAACGCACGCATGTGAAGTTTGCACGACGAGGCCGTAGGCCGAGTCGTGTAATCACATAAGTGCGTTAATAATTCCTATCACACGTGTTACGTACAAAATTTTATCTACAACTGTTTATTAGTATTATTAACAGTACCTATATTATAAAATTTGGAAAAAATTTCAATCCAACGTATTTTTAATAATATTGACTGCAAACATGGTACTGTGTATCATATTTTGTGACCATAGCAAAAAAGACAAACAAGGCTATGGAAATAAAATAAATTAGTGATATCATCAAATTTTCAAAGTTGAATGAACAAAAATCTATAAAAATGAGTTCAAGCAAAGACAATCTCCTTTCGGAAATTGAAAATGGAGCTTTCAGTGTTATTTGAAATATTTAATTCTGGTATTAATATGTTTTTAGATTCTTATTATCGCACTAGTGCGGTAATGTATTCAAAAACGCGGTAATATACGTCATTATGACACTGAAAATAGTCTCAAGTCGTACCCGTTACATGAAAGTTGTAGATAAAATATTTTAACATGCAGATTTAGTGTAATTTATTTAAATAATTTTGTACGTGGGTTATTTTTAAAATTTTAATTTTTTTTTTGAAAATATAAGTATTTTTTAGATTGCATTTGTCGTTTTCACTTAATTTTTCTTATTTTTAGTGATGTCCAAACAGCATTTTACGAGTTCGGCTTTTTGAAAAAATCTCATGGTTTAAGAAAAGATTTCTGTTGGCACATATTAAGAAATTTTGATTTTTCACTTTTTCTAACAAATTAAGGCATAAGGACAGAAACAAATGCAGTGTTTATTAGATTCATAAAATTTTTATGGCCTCATTAGTTTTTAAATCAATTTTTTTATTGCTAAAAAACGCGCTTGCTTATCAACAATTTTTTTGTAGCTAAATAGGAATATTAATGAACCATTTTTTAAAAATCATTATTTATCACGTTCTGTCAAATTTGTTTACAGTTTTTTCTAATTAACTTTTTAATTAACAAACATTTTTTTATAAGCAAATGTACTTTTGCACCATATTTTACCAAAAAAAAATATTTTGGGTGGTCCGGGTCAGGTTTGGAATAAAATGGTACGTCTGAACCAGAATCCCTATTGTTATTTGTAGTTCAGTTTTAATACTAATTTTTGCCGTTTTTTTTTTGTTTGAATGTTTTTTATTTCAGCTACGCGGTGGAATTTAGTGGTTTGAGATTTGTTAATATTTGTCATTTTTTATTGATTTTAATTATTCAAAGTATTTATATTGTTCTTAGTCATATTTAATTGAACTTTGTTCATATTTTATTTATTTTAACTTATTTTTCCGTAGTTTTTAGTAAATTTTAATCTACTCAAACAAACATTACACCGATTCTAATTATAAATTCACATCAATAAAGATAAAAATTCGCACGAATAGCCGGCAACATTTCTATTTTCGACTAAATTTGATAATTGCCGAAATAACCTTGATTTAATAAAAAAAACTCACCGCTACGGAATTAAGTCCCAATCCAGTAATATACAACGTCCAACTAGGAACCGTCGACTGCAGATATGGATGTCGAAGACTTTCATCATCACAGAAGAAACCTCTTTGGTAGGCGCTGCCCCACAAGAAAAGAAAAAGAATTGGCCAACCGACTGAAATAGGAACCAAAATTTAGATTATTCCGCTCATATATTCAATAATAGTTAAATATGTTTGGTAGGTATGTTCTTTGTGATTATTCATTATTTTTTTAAATTTTTTTGAGAAATCATCTTTTCTTATATTTTAGATTCAACGTTTCGGTAGGTCAAGAATAATGAAGCTGTTATTAAATTCTGGTCTCTATCTGGTACTACTTGACAATCAATAATATTTTGGAGTTTAATACTGCAAAAAATTATTAAATTTGTAATGATCAAACAAAGGATTACCATAATGTCGGATAGTCAAGCAGCCATTAAAGCACTGAGCTCTTGTGTTATCAGTTCCAAAATGGTGTGGGAATGCCTGGACAAACTCAATGAACTAGGCGAGAACAATATGGTCACCTTATGGATTCCAGGACACTCTGGAATAGAAGGAAATGAAATAGCGATGAACTAGCAAAGAGAGGGACTGAAATACCTTTCTGGGGGCCTGAACCCTTTTGCGGAATCAGCCCCAATGTAATATTGGAAGAAGTAGGTAAAGCCGAGAAAATGAGAGGATCTGACCATTGGAAATATCTAGTAGTGCTTATACAATCAAATTTTTTTCTAGGTGACTATAACCTGTTGAGATCAAATGAATGCATAAGTCAAAGTAAAACTGCGCTAAGATTTTTAACAGGGATCCTAACGGGCCATTGTTGCCTGAACGGGCAACTGAAAAAGCTCAAAATAGTGGTGGAAGAAGAATGTAGATTCTGTGACATGGAAGAATAAACCTCCATCCACATACTTTCCAACTGCACAGCACTTCAGAATCCTAGAGCACAGCACCTGGGAGATTACTGGATTGAAGCCTGCATGTGCAGATATCCTAAAATTCCTCCGGGAAATAGGACTAAAGGAACTACTAGTTTCTGAGACTCTCCTCAGAAACTAAGTAGAAGTAAGAGGGCACAATAGATCTTTTAGGTCTCAGTGAATGTCACCCCAAAATACATATATACATATAAGGTAGATCATATCATATCCTTGGTAAAATGTTAAATAAAATAATTTATTTTATGACATTCTAATCATAATTTCATCTACCAGGTAGGTACCCATAGAATATTAAGTATATATTTATATTCTCATGTAGCATACTCTGAAATGTAAGCGCCAAGTATTAAGCGACCTTGTAAGGTTGAACATTTTTAATTTCAAAAGATTATCTACAATCATTACAAAATTTGTATTATCATACAAAAAAACCACAAATGTTATTTAATCTGTAATAAAAATGACAGGAAGAAAACTTTTATTATTTTAAATATTAGGTAGGTATAACAACTTCATTAGAATAAAAAAATGTATTAAGGAATAAACGAGATATTTTTAAATACAGGAACTTTGGATAATTTTACAAATTAGCAGCGATTTAGAGTGAAGGCGTTTAAATTCACGCTCGTTATTTTTAGTTAACGTAAGTAAGTACTTCTATTTTCCCCATTACTAAAGCTAACAAATTTGCGTACATATATAGCGTAGCGAATTGTTGAAAAATAATGTTCCAAAACAACTGTAACTCTTTCGTCTTTCTTTTTTTAAAATGTCAGCTATGGATCTTATAAATGCATGACCCTGTATATAAATAAAATATATCTAATTAAACCGTTTTTTATATTCTTCACAATGGTTTTCTATATATTCAATAGGTATCCTGCATGATTAAATATAGATCAATAACTTAAACAGATTTCAAATAAACAACGTAACATTAAGTTTCAAAACCTTATGTTGTATCGTTGAATGATAAGTAGTAATTTTTCACTCAACGGTTGTATTTAATAACATTATTTTCTAGGTATCTAATAATACAATGAAAATACAAAATCACTGACGTATAGGACTTTTAGTTGGCCTCCCTAAACAAATTAAGGCGCATTACATTGAAATAAACGCACCTGTATAAAAAAAATAAAGTGTATTGAACGACACTGACCTCCTAATTATGTTACTATTATTATAACTAACTAGTAGAATTGTAAACTTAACCTAGAGACACTAATTATAAATATAATTGACATGGAATCAATATTATAATTAATATATATATATATAATTTAATATTGTGATAAATTTAACACAAAGACTTTATTTATTTCACGTTCAATTAGGTACATTTTTTTATTTTCTATGGTAATATAGTACAAAAAAATATTGACCCATATGACATAACCTCAAACAACTCACCACAATTCAACAAAAAAATGTCCAATAATACTTTTTCCATTTTGACGACTGCATCGTTGGCCATAGTAAATAAAAAATCGTTAACACAAGTCAAATCAATACACAAAACATGGTAGTTTTAAAACACAGTAGCTGCACCTGTCAAAGATCGCGTTCATTCATGAAATTTCGCGTACTAGTGTGGAAATTCTCTATGCGCCACGTCCTTTCTATCTTTACTAACCTAACGTCGTTGACGCACTACTAAGT
Source organism: Galerucella tenella (assembly GCA_910591685.1). Classification (NCBI taxonomy): domain Eukaryota; kingdom Metazoa; phylum Arthropoda; class Insecta; order Coleoptera; family Chrysomelidae; genus Galerucella; species Galerucella tenella. The sequence continues at coordinate 3,922 of CAJUYH010005758.1, read as the reverse complement.
GAACATCGAACTGAATTGTCAGTTGGATGTTAGAGAATATTCTACGCTATGCAATGAAACTCACCTGGGATCTCCCTCCACGTTTATAATGCTAATGGTACAGGGGCGATGCATAACTGGGGACTGTATTGTGATAGTCGGTAATCGATAGACAGTGATTAATTTATTATTACTATTACACAATCGATACCATTACTTAAGGAGTTTACCGAATAGGGATTATGTCATAAATACACTACAAATACACATAGATTCAAAAGTTTTGCATCACCCTAAATCTCCGAAAAAAAAATGTGTTCATTATAAATGGATCAGAGATCAATCAAATAATTAGTTTCAATAAAAAAAAACGTGTATATTTGTCAAAAATTTTTATTATCCAATAATAAAAAGTATTCTTAGAAATTGAATAAATTAAATACAAATTGATTCTTTTTAAAGGAAAGGTTAAGTGAGAACCTGCATGAGAACTTTTAATAAAGAGTATTTCCACCTCTAGAATTTATGCAAGCTTGAAGTCGCCTGCCCATGCTGTTTACCAAATTATTGATATTTTGTTGAGGAATATTTCGCCATTCTTCTTGGGCCGCATGAACAAGCTCTTGTACACTCCTGGGTGGATTTCTGCGTGCTGCCACTGCCCTGGCAAGCATGTCCCAAGCATGTTCTATGGGATTCATGTCAGGAGATAGGGCAGGCCAGTTCAAAGATTGATCCCTTCAGTTTCAAGATACTCATTTACAGCTCTGGTCCGATGAGGTCGGGCGTTATCGTCCATAAAAACGAAGAAATTGCCAACAGCTGCGCGCCATAGTCTCACGTGAGGATGTAGAATCTCTCTGAGATACCTATCACCAGTCATCGTTTCCTCCACATGAATTAATTCTGTGCGATCATTTAACATGATACCAGCCCAAAACGTAGCACTTCCTCCTCTGAAGGGCGGCACGGCAGGCTTATTCTGGAAAAACAACAATTATTTTGCATCTAGCTAACCGTGGGTACTTAGCTATCTATGGCATCTGCCTTCAGAAAGAATTTTTATTTTCTCTCATTTTTAAATAGTGCAATAGGTACCTAGTGGATATACATCAGTTTTGAATTATTGTGTCTTTTGTGGTTGTACTTATCATGTTATTAATTAGGTGAGTAAAATAATTTGAGAATGGGTACTGCTACTATTAATTGTTTTTGAGGTACATAGTACAGAAAATGGAAGAAAACAGAGTTTTCAATAGCCAGTTGGAAGAGTTGATTGACTAGCAATCACAATTATAGTAGTTGTAGTTGAGTTGTTTGATAATAAAATTAAATCAAGTTTTCTTAATAGAAATGAGGTAAGTAATAAATTATAACATTTTGTCAATAATAAACCTGTTTTATCTGTACAAATAGTAATTTAATGGGCTCACTAACTGACCTCAGAAAAGTGGACACACCTACCCTAATATTTAATAACAATTACTAAATACGTAAAAACAAATAATAGGTAACTTTTATCTCTTTCATTACTAAGTACAAATAAAAACTAACTTTTCTGAGGGTAGTTAGTAAGTCTATTAAATTACTATTTGTACAAATAAAACATGTTTATCATTGACAAAATGTTATAATTTATTACTTACCTTCTATTTCTATCAAGAAAACTTGATTTTATTATCAAGCAACTCAACTACAACTGCTAAAATTGTGATTGCTATTCGACAGCTGCAATCGCGTTGTAATTGCTAAAAAATTTCTTACAGAATACGTATTTTTCACATGAACAACTGAAAAATGCACTTTTTTAGTTAACCAATTGCTCACTAGAGGCAGTTAACAAATAAATTGCGATCGCGGTCGCAGTTGCGTTGAATACGAAACCCGCGTTTGACAGCGACAATTGCGCAATTATCGGCAGTCGCAAGTTACAAAATAGGCCTGCGGGGCGAGCATGGGCAAGCTGAGCAACTCTCGTTGGATCTCGCCACACACGTATTCGATGGCTATCTTGTACCAAACAAATCCTTGTCTCGTCGGAAAAAAACACCGAACTCCAAAATTCTTCAGGCAAGGTCGCGTGTTCTTGGGCCCACTGTAGTCGGCGAACTCTGTGCTCAGGTTGTAGTTCAGTGTTATGTTATCTATGGTTGTAGTCTGGGCACTCTTATTGGTCACCTCAAACCTGTCGCAAGTATTCGTCTTCGTAATGTCGAGATCGATACTTGAACTCCCAACGCATGTCTCATATCTCTTTGGAGTGCTGGTATCGCCATGGTCGGGTTTCTTCGGATAGTTAAGTGGATATAGAGGTTCTGCCGCTGATTAGTAACACGCCTTCTACCGCTTCTAGGTCTATCACGAAGAGAATTGGTCTGGAGATACCGGTTCCATACACGAGACACATCACTTTGCCAAACGCCAACTCTGTTTGCCACGAACGTTTGAGAATGACCTTCTTCAACTAAAGCCACTATTCAATCTCACTTATGACTTGACGATTCATGTTTGCACTTGAAATCGTAAAAATCAAATGCCTTGAATGTTAAAATGATCGCACTAAAAATGTTATCCTACAAAAAAAACTGTAAACATCTGTATATTGCAAAAAATATGGAACATATTGAAATGGTAAACATTGATAAACAAGCCAACAAAAAATTGTTAGCGCAAAAAAAATCCTTCGCATCCGAAGAAGGTGATGCAAAACTTTTGAATCTATGTGTATTATTTAAAATACTGAATAAATGCGAGAATGTAGTGTTTTCAAAATCTAATTTAAAATTATTGTATGTATGTATGTATTTTGGGGTGACATTCACTGAGACCTAAAAGATCTATTGTGCCCCCTTACTTCTACTCAATTTCTGAGGAGAGTCTCAGAAACTAGTAGTTCCTTTAGTCCTATTTCCCGGAGGAATTTTAGGATGTCTGCAGGCTTCAACTTAGGCAAATGTTCCTCTTCTATCCAGTAATCTCCTAGGTGCTGTACTCTAGGATAATGAAGTGCTGTGCAGTTGGAAAGTATCTGGATGGAGGTTTCTTCTTCCATGCCACAAAATCTGCATTCTTCTTCCTCCACTATTTTGAGCTTTTTCAGGTGCCCATTCAGGCGACAATGTCCCGTTAGGATCCCTGTCAAAACTCTTGGCGCAGATTTACTTTGACTTATCCAATCATTTGATCTCAATAGGTTGTAGTCACCCAGAAGAGTCTTTGATTGTATAAAGCCCTACTAGATCTTTCCCATGGTCAGATCTTCTCTTTTTCTCGGCTTCACCTATTTCTTCCAATATTACATTGGGGCTGATTCCGCAAAAGTGTTCAGTCCCCCTCTTTGTTAGTTCATCTACTATTTCCTTCTATTCCAGTGTGTCCTGGTGAAATTATTGTAAGAATACCCCCTTAACCTAACTCACAAATATCGTATGCCACTGACATCCTACTTTCTACAGTGTGTTGTATTTCAAAGACACAACTAATACTTATTCCAGAGCTATTTTCCATACTTAGTGACACAACCGGTATATACAATAAGCAGCAATCTAGAGGATGTTTAAATTCAATTAAAACGATTCTTTTACCCAGTCGATTTTAAATTGTATACATCCCCAGTATGTTTATTTTTTCAATAAACTGAAAACCCATTCAGACAAATTCTAAATCTTTTCAGGGTTGTTGACCTAAGAATAAAATAAAAAATACAAGACCCACCCTACAAGTCACTACAACATTTTATTTTCTGTAGCTTTATATGCCTATAACTAGCAAATACAGGTTTATGTGAAGAAAATTATTTTTAATTAAGCTAACTTTGATCATTACTTTAGATTCATCCTGTATGTGCTTAGTTACGTCTGTGTACGGCAGTGGCGGACGAGGAAACAAACCGTCAGGGTGTCTATTTACCAAGAAGTATAAGCTCCTAGGAGAGCATCAGCTC
>CAJUYH010005757.1:0-22188 GCA_910591685.1 Galerucella tenella | reverse complement strand
TATTGTATAAAGAAACAATATTTAAATTTGCATGAAGATGATTGATTTAAATCAAAACTACAACATCGAGGTCGCTGGAAATACTATAGAACCAAATTAAATATTTGGGAGTTGTCATTGATAAGCAAATGAAATTTAAAGAGCATGCTAATTCTGTAGTTAAATTAATTTCATATAAGTTGAGCTATCTTTTAAGGTGCTCCTTTGGATTATCTCGTTGGACCAAAAATATTATATATAATACAATTATTCTGCCCCACCTAAATTATTGTTCCACAATTCTCTATCTTATGAATCAAAATGAACTAAATCGCTTGCAAAAACTGCAGAATAGGGCTATGAGAATAATCCTGTCATGCTCAAAATACACTCCTATCAAAGACATGTTATGTGCACTGAAATGGTTGCCAATAAAATATTTTTTGTTATATAATGCATTAATCTTCATTTACAAAATTAAAAATAATTTACTCCCAAATTATCTGAACGAAAAAATATGCTATAATTTTAATATTCATGACTACTCAACTAAAAGCAGGCAAAAATTTTTTGTTACCCCAGTAGCTAAGAGTGCTACTCAAAATTCTATATTTTTTAAGCGACTGAACCGTTACAATGACCTACCGGAGTCCATTAAATCCATTAACACATTAAATTCTTTTGAAAACAAGCTCAAAGATTATTTAATGAGTCAATATTTAAGTAGCAGCAATGGCTGTTGAGTTATGTCTATAAATTAGGCCTGCAAATCACTTAATTCTCTAATCTTGTTTTTGTTGTTTGATTTTATTTCTGGTTTTCGACAATACAATTTTTGTATTATATTTATTTAAGGTTTAATATAAATGTGTTATTATTGTCGATTTATTACCATACCATAATTACCATTATTGACATACGTTTACTGTAATATAATTTGTAATGGTATTATTATCATATATGTAATGTTGTTTTGCTTGGATGTAATATTGTAACTGTATTATATTCTATGTTTATATTAGCTGACTGATTTTGCTAAATGAAGGATTTAATAATAATAATAAATACACATATTAATATAAGAATTTATTTTACTCTGAATGAAACTTCATTTAACAAAAATATACAGTAGTTTTAATTATAAAAAATATGATATAAATTTTGTTAACTTACGTATTGCCATTTTCTTTTTCTGTTGATTCACTTTCACTCGAAGTATTTTCCATAAAATATACTTTGCACTTATGTTATATTATACACTCTATACACTTTCACTAATTTCTAAAAATTATATAATTTAATTCATATTGAAGCTAGAAAACTATTAACTTTAATTAATAATACAGCGTATGCTGACAATCAACATTTTGCGCCGAGAGACTAGCTCTGAAGCCTATGAATCGCTGCTTCGTGAACGAGAGAGAGAGAGAGACTGAGGAGAGAACGCACGCGCTCAAGGCACATAGCGCAGCAACGTAACGTAACGGTCAGATCTTTTTCTCCGCGACCCCCGGTCGCTCCAACCTAACGTAAAGAACTAAAGTTCTAAAAATCATAAATAAAGCTAGGTGTTACATAACGCCCTGTAGCTGTCGATTGGAATTAAAAGTGTTGTTATTTTTATCTGGAATTTACGTTTAATGCTATATACATGCAGTACATATTTTATAAAATCCGTTCAGGCATATGAAAGAAACAGTACTTTTCATGCAACAACATCACTTAGGAATAGGTGATACAGAAAAATAACTTCAACAAACCTTGTAGAATAAGGACAGTGGTTCCTGATATTTTTTACCAACCTTAATTAGGGAATATTTTGTAAAATATCCAATCATTTCCCGTGAGTGATAGATTGCGCCACCTAGCGAAAAACTATGGACTCAAAAACATTTTAAATCATTTTTCTAGGGTCGATTTTCTCAGAATCAGAATTTTTTCCTCCAAACCCTAGAATATACGGCTTACGAAATATATAGCATCATCGACCTTATTGAATCACCCGGTACAATGAAATCATTATAAGAGACTTCCTATGACATGGGCGTTTGATAAAGTTTTTGAAGGAGATTGATAAAAAGTGTTGGCAGTCCCAATCGCTCATATTTTTTGTTCAAAGTAATATATTTCAACAGTAATTCCTTTAGAAATTTTGTGTAAGCTCTAATTTTTTGGCATTGAATGAGTATGATCTTTTTTTAAGTATAAAGTGGATAAACTACCAACAACAATATTTTTCACTACTTTCACAATTTTATTTTCAGAATTTTGTTATCACAAAAAAAAATAGTTTTCTAACTGGAATTTCAATATAATAATAAGGTTCGTCTCTAAATATGTTAATTAATAAGGGAAGACCAATTTATTGTCTGTAATGAAGTTTAATTCCGCCATTTGAAAATTGATGTTGAGAGATAAACAATACTGCTGCACTACGAAATATGCTATTTTCCAATGTTCTCGCTTATTTCAATATTGTATGATAATTAAATATAATACGTGATTGAATTTAATAAATTTAATCTGTTTCAATTAAAACCAATTATAGCATTTATTTATTCAGCCTACTGTCATTTCCATAATGTTCATCCACTCTCAGTTTAATTTCTGTTATTTTTTTTGTTTACCCAATATTTATATTATACACCTAATCCCTGATATTTTTTAAATAAAATTCGCTCAGTTTTAACGTGAAAGGAATTATTGTATCATTCTTTCAATAATGGTTTGATTCCCAAAAAATAAGAGAAAAAATAATAGATAATTATCTTTGTATAAATATGTCATTTACTTGAATATACTACACCAAGAGAAGATTTATTTATAGACAAATAAACTGATTTGTTTGACCCCCTTTGTTTAAAACTAACATTGCTTATTTATTATTAAGAAGCCATATTAACGTGAAAATGTTGGGAGATTTTGACATAAAAAAATGATTTATTGAGTGTAATTTCTTTAATGTAAAAAATTTGTTCTCCTTCATGCACACCTTCAAACAATTGTTCTTCAGAAACTATGAAAGTCTACGAAGCATAATATAATATTTTGTTATAAAATATAACAATGCTATTTGGGTAAAAATTGTTTTCATTACCCAGAAAAAAACCTAACATCTTCAATAATATTCCATCACTTTAAAACAACAAATTGAATATTCATAGTAAATCATTTGAAAGTTTTGACAGAAATTTACATTTTTTAAATAAGCCTATAGATTATTAGCCCCAAATAAGATCTAGTTTATACCGAAAAAATAAGTATTTCAGTATAATTGTACATTTATTGTTACGAGAAAAAAACTTATTTGTTACAAATCACATATTTCTCCACCCGTAAGAAATCACATTAGCCTACAAATTATGTGGCAATTGAAACTAAGAATTCTCACCCCACCCTTCCCTATTATTCAGTAACGGTCACCACCTGTATACGCTTGGCGTCAGTCTGCATGTGAAATTAGATCAGTTTTCGCAATTTTACTAATTATTTTGTTTTTGTGAAGTATGTGGTTAAAATGCACTGAACAAAAATAAGTTTAATAATAGTGTAATGTTTTTCTTATTTATTTAAACAGTTTTTATCGTGGGATAAAATTATACACTTACTATGGCTAATTAATATCGATTTATTAAAGAAACACTTACACACTATAATAATCTTAATTTATATACACACTACTTAATGTCTATTAATTTATCTACACTCCGTATTATAATTGTCCTAATTTATATTCAACACTATTTATATTCACTTCTGTTCACTCACTGTATACTGAAACTGTTTACCGATTCACTGTATACTGAACAACTCCTCGACTCACTCGAAGCCCGCATATATATACCTCTCCGCAGCTCCAGAACATTCGCGACAAACCATTGTACGCCTTCCACGCTGTTCGAGAACAGTCTCGTTATTACCTGCGAAAGAACATTTCTAGAAAATCGTTTGCGACAGGACCGGCTTCGGAATTAGTGAGTTCGTAACAATAGAATGAATGAATTGTTACTCATGGCGATTACAAGAATTGTGAGATATCTTTGAAGGTGAGGAAATAAATGACAATTATATTCAAGTAGGTAGAGAAGTAACAAGCAAGCGTAATGTACCGCAAACATACAAATTTCTCAATTAAACCTGTCAGATCTACTCCAAGAACTCAAAAAAGCTACTATGGGGAAAGCATTAATGAGCACACTTGAGGATAGACAAGGCTATCTTGTGGATACCATTGTTGGTTATGTTTTAGATCATGTAGGTTTGTTAAATTTTAACAATGTATGGTTTCCATTTTATACATGTTTGGTATCAATTTTAAAAATGTATAGTTTTCTTTTTATTAGATCAAAATATTCAGCAGCAAGTTTTTTATTCCTATCCTGCTTTCCTACTAAACAGCTTTATGCATAAATAGAGACCATTAATTTTTATTAGATTTAAACATGTTTGTCATAAAAATACTGTAATTTTAATCCGAGTCTAGACTAACCATCGACCAATTCGATCGACTAGTCCACACATACAAAACGAAAGTCAACTTTGTTGTTCGACATAGTCTGAAAACGGCTTAGAAAAATATTTGTGGAAAATATATTTTCCTAAGTAACCTAATTATTTAGAGAACCGTGTGGAAGTTAACCATACTGCTTAATACACCATGAACTTTTAATATATTTCTAAATATTTAGAAACATTTCAAAAGCTCAGTTTATTGAATAGTGTATGTAGGTAACTTCCATAAACAAAAAACAATACCATAAATAATTCGGTTTTTTAGGGAAATATATTTTTTCACTATAAGGCAATATGATGTTCATGAAAATTATGGTTCGGTTATGATAAATATGTTAAATTTTAGTAAAAATTAATAGTTTTCTTGAAGAAGGAACATTTGTTTCCAACAAAAAAATATAATTTTCTGGGAAGATACATTTTTTACGAATTAAAAACGTATCGTTAACCCAGACAATATACTTTTTTATGGTAAAGAAATATATTTCACCAATACAATTCATTTTTTTATGATTAAGAAATGTCATTTTACCATAAAGTAATTTTTTTATAATAAAACAATATAGTTAGCTTGCAAAAATAAGTATTTGTTATTGGAAAACTACTTTATTTAATTTAAATGCTTCCAAAGATTAATATAACTATTTTGTCATTATACCTCAATAAATGTTGTTTGAGACAAATATGATACATTTTCACAAGAATAACTGTAATTTTCGATAGATAACTCATTTTATTGATGACAATGAATATGTTTTCATTCATCAACAATATTACTTTCCGAACTTGGAACAAATCCTTTCTTAATGACAAATTAAATATTAGTTAGGCCATATGGAAAATCATATTTATTTGACATGAATGAGATTTTGATTGTCACAAATAAATCTTTTTCTCGGTGTATTAAATATACTGAGTTTGTACATTTGGCAACAGCGGTTAAAATAGGGGGCTCTGAACACACGCCCATCGCTGACTGCAAACAATTATTCTTCTCTCTCTCTTTCAATTAGTTTTTCTCATATTTTCCTTGTCGTACTTGTGTAAATCGTATGTATAAAATGTGATACATGGATTTGCCAAAAAAAAGGAGTTATTACCTATGCTGTTCTCTTGCATTTTCATGCAATTATATTTCATCATTTTAGCAAAATAATATGTTTTCAAAAAGTTTCTATTAAAGCATCAATTTTGAGTACAGCTACCCAATACCCATCCGGCAAACACGCGATAAGGAATTTCGTTCCAAAAGGTATTAGAATAGGTACACCCACAACACTCAAATTAGTTGATACAGGGTGTTTCATTGGAAAAGGGTCTAACTTTAACTGTGGATGGGGATCGCTTTGGTACTTCCAAAAACCTATATTTAATGTGTCTCCTGCACTTTATAACCGAGATACAGGGTGTTTTATAAATTCATCATATTTCCTTCGAACCTCATAACTTCCGAGTTACCTTGTAGATTATTTTGAAATTTGGTACACGTAATGAAATGCATCTATAGAAACATCCTGAAAATTCAATAAAGTTTGTATGTTTACGAGTACAGACCACTAAAAAATGAAATTACAGGGCCGCACTTAGGACATACTCATTCGATAAGTTTCGAATATTTCGAACACCCTGTATAAGGATATGTATCTGGAAAATATGCTCTTCTACATTCAGAATAACAATAGTAAACTACGAGAAATGAATTTATACTTAAAAAAACGGAGAGATTTTTATTAATTTCATCAATTGACATGAAAAGAAAACAAGAAATTCTAGCAATATCGTCCAAACGAAGCAAGTCTAACCTACAAAAATTGCTCAAAATTACCTCCATTCTGCTCTATGCACTTCCTTGCCCATTTTGTGATATTGCGAACGGACCTTCTCCTTTTTATCTTGATTATTTCTGATCCTTATACTGGGTGTTCGAAATATTCTAAACATATATTGAATAAGTACATTTTTCAGTGGTCTGTAGGTACTCGTAAACATACAAACTCAATTAAATTTCTAGGATGCTTCTCTAGATGCATTAAATAGATTTCATTTCAAGCTAAAAATAAAAAAACCTCTCCGATACCATTGTTAACCCCCAAAGCGTGCATAAATTATAACTTTGACGGTACATATTTGGTAGTAAAATTGTCTGCGGAAAAATTAAAAGGAAATAAGTATATTCGATTTTCTATACTCTTTCCAATTATAAAGAGCAATTTAAATAAAATCTATATACAGGGTGTTGTTTTTGGGAAAGACGAGTTTTGAAATTTTTTGTTAAGCCGGACCTGCATTATCTTTTGGAGATGCTTTTGATGGAGTTTATAGGTAATGGTTATTACGTGTACTAAATTTCAAAATAGTCTACACGGTAACTCGGAAGTTATGAGGTTCGAAAGAAATAGGATAAATTTATAAAACACCTTGTATCTCGGTTATAAAGTGCAGAAGAAACAATAAATATAGATTTTTGGAAGCACCAAAGCGATCCCCACCCACAGTTGAAGTTAGTCTCTTTCCGAATGAAACACCCTGTATAAAGTTTGTTACAAAAAACTTTTTTGTATTTAAATGATTTTCTTTTATAATACATTTTCACTCATTTTGAAGGGAAAAAAAGTGTATTTGAAAAAAAAAACCGTGTGTGATTTGAGCATTTTTATTAAAATGAAATTAATTAAAATAATTCATCCATAAAATATGTTATTGTACAAAAAGCAAATGTGCTTCAATAGATTAATATGTCAAGTGCATTTAACGAATATCAGCATATGTATTTAAATCAATTTTGTATTCCTACTGATTTAAAAAATCACGTTTTTTGCTAAAATACCGAGTTTCACTTCTACATCAACACTCTTTCGTCCTTTATACTATTTATATTTAAAAATAAAGAACGCAAATAAAATGAAACTCATCAGACAAGTAATTTTAAATAGGGATTTGTTTAACTAAGTGGAAAAGCTTGTTTGAGGTTATTCTTGTGTCTTATTTTATAAGCTAGTTTCTAACGTTTCAAAGTAGACGAAAATTTAATCAGACCTATTCAAGTCGTTTGATTTTTCTTTAAATACTTGAAATAAAAAAACTTTCCAAGGTAATCCCAGAAAAATCTACCATTGGACAAATTTGGAAAAAAGATGACTAATCTTGCCCTGCATAGTCGATTGTTTTTTTGAGATATCAATGGTCGCAGCCGATCAATAGTCCAGAAAATTAATGAGAGGATTTTAGAGTGACTATATTGTTTGTAAACGTTTTTCAATAAAATTATATTGAAATTATACGAGTTGAGAATGCTTCAATTAGTTTTTAATGAAAAGTTTTCTGCATGAAATATGTGTAACAATGGATGAAGTACTTCTTTGATCTGCTTCAACCATACAAAAGTACAGACAACGAAAAATATTGTCCGTTATCGAATTAATTAAATTACAAAGTATGGAGACTGGAACTCTAACGGGATGTTGACCAAAATTTACCCACTCAAATCGTGTCAGCTTTGTTCTCCATTGGCGTCGCTTAGATTCCGTTTGTACTAATTTGGATATGGTATATACACGCCAATTTTGGTTTTTGTATACAAATTTTTAATATTGACAAATAATGAAAACGAAAAAGAATAATGTGGAATGTGAACTTAAATATTTATTGATAGTACTAATATCTTCTGCTTATTGGAGATTCAATTTATGAAGAAAAATTTGTGGCAAAATTTTTTTATATAAATAAACATTGAATCAGTTTTTTTATCATTCATTGGAATAGTTTATAAAATCGGCCCTAGAACTACGTGTTCGGCTTTAATGGCTTAGGATTGGCTACTGTCACATATTTGGTAAGAAAAGGAACACGATTGCCCTCTCATTTTATATTTTATTTGCATACATGAAGATGTGCTCCTTATCAAGTCTCCTCGTACAAAGGATGTAAAATAATGTATCTGGATGTAAATAATGTGTACGTTTGATCGAGCAATTTTGAAATTTCTTTCCGGAACTTTTCCAGCAGTCTTTGACCTTTCAAAAATCACACCCTATTGTAATTAAACCGACCATTATATTTACAGTTAACGTCTACACGATCCAGTTGAGCACAAAGGATTTCATATATCATAAGGTCTCTTCCCATCCCTTATTGCTATTTTAGTGCTTTCCTTATTACGATATCCTTTATCCTTTGATCTAAATATAAAAAAGGTCGAAGGACATTCTTCCGTATCTTTAGGCACGAAAATATCACCTTCCGTATTTGCTGTAACGCTTTTTGTTTTATTTATTAAATTCTGTTCTGCTTTTTAGCATATGTCTTATTTTGGTTGAGCTAAAATTTTTCGTGTTCTTTCAATTTAATCGTTCTTGTAGATTTGAATCCGCTCTGAGTTCCAGACAGGGAATTCCTCATTCGTATCACGTATGTTATTTCTGACGGTATAAGACGTGCTGATCGTATTTAATTTTCAGGAAATTGGAGATTTATTATTACCGCAAGTGAGTAAGTAAAATGATGATGGAATAGTGAACTTGACTCATTACACGTATTAATATCAAATATCTTTTATAAAATAGGGAGCAACCTATCTGGAGACTTCTAGAACTAGAGTTTTCAAGGGAGGATTTCTTCAAGAAGAACACAGAGATAAAACTTTTGAGCCTGATAAGGGCTACTGGGCTTTTCACATAAACGGCACAGCCAAGAGCAAAAAAGCCTAAGGCTGAGGTGCCGAGGTAACTGAGCATCTGACTGTGGGTGCCGAACTAATCAATCAGTCAATCATATCTTTCATTTATCATTAAATATTTATATTAATTATTAATCTGGTTGAACACAAGCTAGTGAGCTGGTCTGGTTAAAAAATGTCACTGGCCAACGTAGCTTTTTATTGTGTATTAGTATCAACGTAGCTTTTCAACGTGACTCGGGAGGTTTTTTAGGCTTTAAATGCTTAGATAAAGGTTTTAAAAGTTTAAGAAAGCACTCGTCTTACTCTGTTTTACTGTGTTTTGAAGTATAGTATTTTTTCCAAATTTTTCTCTCGAGAGGAGTTGCAGTCACTTGGTTATCTCATTCCGTTGTTGACACCTATTTTTATTAAAATGTCCGTATAACAACATATTTCCGATGAAAAAATTACATCAAAACTTCCACGACAACGCTCTCCATTATGATGAACGAATAATTACCAGCGGATCTTAACTATCAGTCCAGCAGTATTTTTAATTTTTTTTTCAATAAAATATTGGGCAATCCAGATCACGTGACCCAATATGGCCGTGCAGGGCAAACAATTTAGACAGATAGGTTAGTTTTGTATTGTCTATTCAGTCATAAACAGTGCTCAAGACTTTTTGGTCGAATTTATTAGTATATTTTGCTTCAATTTAGTATATTTTATTAGTGTTTAGTATGTATATTGTTCATTTGATTAGTATTTTTCATTTAGATAATATCACTTTTCTTAGTTTTTATAAATATTGTTATTTAACAGAACTGAACAAAATGCCTGCTACATACAGCCTGATATTTGATTTTTGATTCTGTTAAATCATCTCTATTGATTGCAGCTACGCTTCTTACCTAATTCATTCTTGTGCACCAAAAATGTGTTCTTTAAAACAGCTGGGACCTTAAAAAAGCTTACTTGGTCTCGGTTTGAACGGCTCCCACAACCGACTACAATACAAGTTGTTGGCATTTTGAAGTAGGTGTTTTACTCCTGAAATCCGTAAGCAAAAAAGTTAAATACTGCAGGTGATATCTTCCAATTCAAGCAAGTGAAATTTTAATGCCAGCAATTTCATAAAAGTTCCACTTTCATTATAATATTGTATATGTTTTAGTCAGTGTGTACTTACCCGTAAATATTAAATAATAATTCTTGATAGTCTAAAAACCACTAACAAAAAAATAATAATCTTATATAGGTACACAACCAAAAGTTGGTCCTAAATTGATATACCCAGCTCAAAAGTTTTATAAAACTGTGCTTAAGGTTAATTTCTTCCGCTTTTTAGGTACATTCGAATAGGCTTGGCAGACCTTTGTAGTGTCAATATCTTTATGTCTGGACATTTAATAATATTATTGAAAATCATAATTTGACATCGTGAAATATAAAAATGGAATTATTTTCAGCTTGTGCAGAGCATGACATTTTTTCATTATACTTAAAAGGAAAATAACCAACATATTTTGGTTGTACTAATCACCTTTTGTAATAGTTGAAACTTTGGTAACTATGAGGACTTTGCAGCGAAATTATTGCGTTGGTATTTCCGCATCCGATCTTTATCCATGGACTGGTGACTTCATCCTAAAGGCGGCATATCTACATTATACCTCGTACCCATTGGTCTAATATTTGTGAGCTGTGGTATGCTACTCACCCTAGTGGTCTCTAAAGTACACCCTAGTAGTCTGGTGTCTTGCTGCAAAAGTTCCCAGTGATCACCCATCCAAGTACTCACTGCTTTCGACTCTGCTTCACCGTAACTATCGTATAGGAGGCGTTCCACTGTAGTGCTGGGTTGCCGCCCAATTTGGTCATAGTTTACCATTTTTGCTATGTTTTTTATGAACAATTTCAATAGGCAGCTCGTGTTAGATGACTCTCATTTTGGTCTGTCCCATGTTGGTTGATACCGTAAGGACGTTTTAACTACACCAAAGAAAGTTTGTCAGAATATCTCAATTAAGTAAGAGAGGTGGAGCGTTCACGTAGTACACCCTATATAAGTATATAGTATAGCGAGAACTCCTCGATCCAAATATATTGATGTTGTCAATCAAATGTCTTTTTATCAACATCTGGAGTGTAGTGCCTTTTTAATAATTTATCACGAAGCATAGCGTCAATTTTTCTAAACTTTACTCACTGGACATTTTATTGAACCTGAACAAAGAACGTGCCAAAGGAGCGAACAATTTTGCTGAAGGCACAGATAGTTTTATGTCGTCAAACCCATCTCTCGAAATGTGTAAAACGGCTTTGTCGATACGTTATAGGGCAATCGATAAGCTAAATTTAAACTTGACGAGCGATAACACTAACAGCAAGAAGTAGTGTGAAATTTATCCTTCCTATATTAAGCGATGTCACTTCACTATACAACAAAGGCTGTGCAATCAGATTTAAATTAATTGCACCATTCACACTCACAATACTAGAAAATTAGATAATAAATGAAAAAAATTTTAATTTCATAAAATATCTAAGTAATAATAATTGCGCTACTTTCTACATTACTATAAAACTGTCGCTTGCACCCCACGTTTATGATTATTATTTTTTACTTTCGTCTTAAAACGTGGTACATTGAAAATGTTTCCATTTAGTTTATTATATTAATATGCTCTTTTTGTTTTATCACAAGCTTGCAATGGAAGAGAAACCTTTAGAGGAAGTTGTGAGTCATTATAAAGTCATTATCAGTATAGATTAGTCGAGATATACGGCTATGAAGATGTTGTCTACCTCATCGTCTTCCTTCAACTTCTGGTATCGATAAGCCTCATGAGAAATTTATATCAATCGTAATGAGCTTTTTAATATCAACCAAAATAGTTGAAAAAAAATAAAATGGAAATTAATTGCGTCGACATGGGAAGCTAGTTATCTTTTTGTTCAAACAACAAATTTAAAAATTACACTCGCACAATTCAATTTTCTTCACTACACTTTCGATTGATTTTACCGTTAATTACTTTAAAATACAGCAGAATATCAAGAGGAATTATTTGTTTCAGATGATTGAGAGAACCGGACCAGATTGGACCAATGAAATATAGTGCGCGAAGGCGTTCGGACAATGAACCGCGACGAAATGCAGTTAAGAGATAGATTGCTTATGCTCTCGGATCCGCACAAGCCTTACAATGTCAAAAGAAAACCAACCCTCACCAAACAATCTTCTAAATCGGGACCCAAACTCAGCGTTCAAGATTTCGTTCGAATGGACCCAGGGTTAGTATTCTCACAAAGGACTATGCTTCCAGCTTATGGAAAATAAAAGACAACTGAAATGCGGATATTTTCATACCAACTTATTTGTCTTTAAAAATAGAACATTTGATAACATTGCGCCAATGTTGTAATTTAATTAATGAACCCACAAAATCAGTTTGTTTGTCAAAAATTTCCGATTCGATTACATAATCTAACCATTCAATAGGACACCACCTGCTGTGGTGAAACAGAGTCAGACTTGTGAATATAGTTGTACATACGATGAATACCCGTTTCGTCGAAACAAAATTATAGGATTATATTTCTCAGTTGTATAAAGATATGACAGATTATAGATTGCAAATATTTATACCTGACAGATCCTCGACAGGTAAGGTAAATGTACCTTTCACCGACTTCTTAAGGTTTGAAAGTATTAAATATTTTTTAATAATCAAAATGCCGTTATTGGGTTACACAATTATTTTTCAATGAAAAGGTTTAGATTTTTAGACTTCAGCAAAAAAGAGTATTTTCTTAAAAAAAATTCTGTTATGCTCATAAAAACTATATATATAGCTACATAAAAAATTATTAATTAACATTTCGAATCAATGACCCGTTTTACCGACCAGTGTTAATATAAGTTCCCATTACCGACCGATTTTGTACCAATTATCGACCAGGAAATAAAAACAAGAGAAATATAATAAGGGTGCGAGCGAATATATTTTTTGTGAATTTCTTTTGCGAAATATACGAATTACAGACCAAGTCTCTCAGAAGGACTTGGAATCAGAATAAAGGTATGATGAAGTATTACATTTAATAAGTATTATATACCTGAATGAAGCCAAATACAACTGTTTTATAATGGATTTTCCACTGTTCAGGTTCAAAAAAATTACATTTAAATAACTAATGAGATCTGATAAAAGATAAACGGTTTTCGTATCAACTGTTGGAGTGTTGTTTATTCCTTTATTCTCAGTTACCTGGATAAGCAATTTCGAATAATCAATATTATTTGAATTAAACGTGAATAATCCACAAGTTCTGGAACCGTTCCGAATGGTCTCTACAGTAGCACCCCATTGAAGGAAAACATTTAATTGGGAAGCAAAGTCTTCTCTTTTTAGTTTGACACCATTATTTTCTAGTCGCCATTTTCTGACTTGATCCCTCCATGCAACCTTTACGGGATGAAAAACTGCTACATCCAAGGGTTGTAGACGATGCGTTGAATTAGGTAATAATGCTATTAAAATAATAACTTGAGCTCTACAAAATTCCGTGAGGGGCAAAGTGAGGTGTGAGGAATGGCCGTCTATAAATAGTATTACTGGCAGTGGAATATTGTTAACAAGAAGCCAATAGTAAAAAACTTTGGTGATAAATTCAAAAAAACATTCTCTCGTCATCCTCCCTGTCTCTGATCTGCCAATGCCCCAACCTCCTGGCATATTTAACAGGATATTCGCTGGAACTCGTTTATAACGAAATAGGACTGTGGGCCTCAGTATTCTCCCATCCCCTGAAATGGTAACTAGCACGGTAAGGCATTCTTTCTCATCATTTGGGATTCTTGTATAAACCTTTTTTGATCCTTTACTGACTATTACAAATTTTTCTTTTGGACTGAGGAAGAAAGTAGATCCGTCGCAATTGAAAATCCTTCTAGGATCTTTCAGAAGTTCCTCTAATTTTTTTTATATAATCTGTTACACTTCCAAACCAACTACGAATTTGTTGTTCCGTTATATTTGCCCTAGGTTTTGTGAGATTCTGTGAAACTCTATGAGCAAGTTGTGGGTGTCTTTTGAAAAAACTTTCGTACCAGTGTCGACCCGGTATTCCATTTTTAAAATTATTTTGTCTTTTAAGGCGACGAGCTACAGCCACAGTCTCCAGCAACTGATTTTTGGTTACGGGAAATCCAACAGTTTCTAGGTATAAAATCCAATCCACAACTATTTGCTCTTCTGCTGGCGAGAAAATACAGTGGGCACCAGATGTCGCTCCTGCTGGATATTTACTGTGTATTTTATCCACCAACGTTGTTTTTGGTATTTTGAATGTGAAGTTTGTGCAAAGTATAATCCGTTTTTTATGGACTGCAAAGCCAAATTTAAAGTTTCTTCAATATAATTTTTTTTCTTATTATCCCTATTGGCGTTATTCATTGATCGGCTGGTCAATTTGGTCAGTTTAATGTTAAACTGAAACAAAATACCCATATGTAAATTTGGAAGATTCTCTCATCATAACACATACTTACAGCTATCAAATACCAAAGGAACCATTATTGACTTAGCCAGTCGGTAATCGGAAACGAATAACTTTACTGAACCTAATTACCGCCCATCAATTTTTTGCGATTTGCTAACAAAAGGAACAGTTTTTTAATGAATTAATGGATAATTTCTCGAAACGTGAATTTACCTTAATGAAAAAATACTTTCAATTTGTCCCACATTTAACACCAAGACTTAATAAAAACAATACTGACAAATATTACCTAATCAAGATTAAATATGAAAAACATGCAGTTTAAAGATGACATTTAAAACATTTCACGCAACTAGTTGCCGGTCGGTGAATACTCTCCATGCTATAACATATATATGAACTAGAAATGTTATTCCGCTATAATTATTTTTGAAAAAATAAGCTTTAAAAACTGTTTTAAAATAAACTAGACCCTTTACTTAATTTCCGACCGATGGTCGGTGATAGAGTGAACGTAAATTATAATGCATATAATAATACCGACCGATGTTCTTATCAAATAAATTCCGAAAATTAAGTTATTTCACCCTCATATATTTGCAAAAAAAGAACCAGAAATGTTTTTTGTACTCTTATATAGTCATTTAATCAAGGTACTTACTTCACGGATTTCGCAAATCACGAAAATCAAACTGCAAAATATTAGGATTTCTACCTACAAGAACGAGTGTACTCTCTCGTTGATAAACAATAAATGCTAACTGCTGAGACTTTTTGGCGCGAAATTTGGATCAAGGAGTAAAAGGAAGAGTTACCAACTTTGGGCAGTGCGCAAACACTTAAACTATGGCGTATCTCTTAAAATATGTACGAAAATGTATGATAGTCGGTAATACGTGCAAGGTCGGTGAAAGGTACATTTACCTTAATAGGATTATGAGAGAAAAGGGCGTATCCATCTAATTGTAGACTAACAAGTTTTAACTACAAATGACCAGTTCTAATAAATAATCGCTCTGTGTGCTAGAAGTGTGCGTATTCAATTTAGAGATTTTTTAAAGTCAAGTATTTAAAAACTAAGAAAATGCAGTGTTACGTATGTGAACATAGAGTTCGTCCTAGAGGATTTCGGCGTTGTGAGGAATTAAACGGTCTTCCAGAGGGATTTCAGAACGCCGCCCGCCATCGTAGAGGGAATAATAATTTGCATCAAAGAAATATGGAAAATGGCTATTCATATTAATTGTTATAGACAGGTTATGGCCGACATTGAAAGAGATAATGTAGGAAATTATGAGACTTTTTGTGTATTTAATTGTGTACCGCAAAGACGCAATATCTGTTCTGTTTGCGATGGTAATAGAAATCTCCAGACAATTTCTGTTGAAGCCAGGTTAGATATATATTTAAAAAAAGAAATTTACGTCCCAAAAGGTTGTTTTTATTGTACTGATCATTTTTGATGAATGGTGGTTGTCGTCAGATTTAATCGGAGCTCTGCGTGCTAATCCTCGCAACGTAGTCATATCTCCTAACGATATATCACAATGGTTTCGAGCATTATGAAATGCTTCCTTTGATGCTGTAAAAAATCAATTTGACTCTGAAGACAATTTTGATGATGAGGACTTTAAACTTATGACAAACTTAAGTAAAAATAATTTTGTGGACATGTTTACGTATTGCAGTGACATTGTTGTGTATGAAAAAACTAAAGTCATTAATAAAAGGGATCTTATTTCATTTTTGATAAAACTAAAGTATGATTTACCTGATAATCTGTTAAAAGTCCTAATCAACTGTTGGCCTAGCAATAAATGCTGTTAGATTATGTTTATCTTAAAGATTCGTCAGTTGTGGATAGCATTTCGTCCACGATTATGTTATGACGAAGAAATCAAACCTAACGAAGAGATTCGACATATTGATGGCTATTACTGTACTTGCAAAACTGGAGCTCGAACACTTGGATGTTGTGCACATGTAGCTAGCGTGATTTGGTATTTAGGATATGCTAGACACCAACCTAATATTAGATATCCATCAACCAGATTACTAAATACTGGACGCTGCTGATCGAACTATACCTAATCATGAAGAAATATAATGATGCAAATTATATTCAGTTAACCGTGCTTTTTATGTCACGCAAGGGAAAACACTCATCGCCATCAAAATATATATAACACAAAAAAATATAAAAATTAAAAAAAACCCGGCTTCGGCCATCCAAAAAAATTTAATAAAACAAAAAGGCGACTTTAGCTACCAAAAAAATATAAAAACCAAAAACCGGCTTAGGCCAATAAAATTATTTTTTCAGCTACACTTCGCGGATAGAAGGTAATGAGGTTCTCAGGCGATGCCTGAGGGGGGAAGGTGGAGCGCGTAAGAGGGGATACTCTAAGAATTATACATTATCTTTTGGTAGTAACTCACAAAATTAGGTCGGTTCAACCCTGTCTGGTTTTATTCATTCATTTCTTATCTCCCTACTTGCCGGAATCAGGTGGAGTCTGTAATACAGGTTTGTTCACGAATAAATATAAAGGCAATGATCCTAAGAATAGACAGGAAAAATTGACGATGTTTTCCAAAGCCATCAAGAGCCTACAGAATATTCCGAGCAAATCAAACTGAAAAGATAAAGATGTGGGCTCTAGCATTTACGTATCCAGTATAAAGGAATATCGTAGTATAGCATACATATTTGCCCGAAGAAGTATGTTCTCCAAGTGAGAAGCAACATCCTATGTTTCCATTTATATATTCATTTCTACTCCTTCCCTTGTCTTAGACCTGTCTCACCTCAGGGAACGTCAGTCCGCTTGGGTCATGCTAGTTATCTCTACCCCATATCAGGGCTTTAAACGATATCCATTGAGGCTTTGTGCATATTATTGGAAACAGTAATCAAATGAACAATATACACTGAAACAGTATTCGTCGTATATCTTGATTACAAACCTCAATAGAATTTCTGTATAGCTGAATGTGATAATTAGTTTCTATTTAGATTTGTATTGAAATGCTCTAAATTAATTTGTTATACCAATATCCTTCACAAATCAGAGCTGCTAAGTACATACAATGAGGTAATTGGTAATTTATCGGTAACACACTGTGGTAACATGGGTCGGCCACGCTCCATTGATACCTTTAAATTGATATTGCTATTGTGGCGTTGTTGAAATTTATAATAGGAAAACAGTATTATGGTAAATTAGGGAAAAATATATAAATTTCATCACAAAAATAAGCGTCTGTTTGACAAATTTTGCCGAACAGGCTCTTATGCATGGTAGTAATATAATCCAATTTAAGAACTACCTTCAGAATATATCGAAAGGCAGTAGAAAGATAAAAATGTCAATCAAACAAGTCTTTAAATGTTAATTTGACAGACTTGGGTATGTCAACTGACACAGGTCTCTATTATTTGAAATTCCTCCAACGAAATCTATTATCCTTTAAAGAGGTCCAAAGAGACGTGCATAAGTAGACATACTCATAGTCTACAAGCTCGGGATATTCTATTTCGGAAAGCTGTAAGATATAAGATGTTTCATCCACGAAGACTTGGTCTTGAAATATTTTCACAACGCTTCAATATAAGTGGTTCTTAAGGTTCTCAGATGAATATTTTACTAATTTTCTTGAAAAGTGTTAATCCTGCTCTATCATGCTTTAATTCCTTTGATTTAATATCAACAATATATTATTATTATGTAGAATAAAAACTATTCTCATTAAAAGTGTGTAAGAATAAGTTGGATCATATGACAGGTACTTCGCCTTCCCAAAGGATTGTCATCAACCAAAAGATGGAGCTAGTGCTGTTGATTCCAAGGAGAGCTTGTAGCTTTTTCAGCTGCAGACATTTGCTTTTTACAGGTTATTTTACACTAATAACAGTAAGGATCATCCTCTGTTTTAACCTGGATACCATTCACATATCCCCAAAATACATTTTTTATCAATACAGCTTTTGCTTCTACAATCCACCTCTCGTAATTGTCTTTTACCAGTGGTTCAATGCGATACTTTGAAGATGCCATATATGTATATTGTTTATTTTCACTATATCTCAGAGTATAATAAGTGACCTTCCTTCTAATCTGTTTTTTTTTCATTTCAGATATACTCCAGATATCGAGCATCTTGTATTTCCGATGAGAAAGAAGAACCCTCAACAAGTAGCCCCAATCAATCCTCCTCCATCTAAAACTAGGTCCCGATTGGCAGAAATGTTCGCTCTTAGTAGACATTTACAGCAAAAGTCGTCCGTCGATAGAGATACCAAAAGAAGCTCTGTAGTAAGTGTAAGTTCCATTGATCATTTGAGTCATAGTCTGGGAATATCTATTCTCTACGATCATCAGTATTTGACAATACTGAAATTAAATATAATTACAGAATAATGTGGTTCTTTCTCTTGAGATTAGAGAAATATTCTGATGCACCTCTGGCCCCATGCAATTGAAATGTATTTACTCACAATCATATATGTAATGCTGTCATTACTAACGTCATTGAAGACTAGAAAGTGTCATATTACACACCTCTACTTCACGCCCTTACTACCCGCCCTCAACCATCACTTCCCGCCCTCAGTTTCCACCATCTAAAATAATGTGATCGTTAATCTATTTTAAAAGAATATTTTTCATATTTAAAAATATAACACATTGATAAATATTATAATACCTATTTCTGGAGGGATACAATCCATCAATTCTTCATCGGATGACATTTTTCTTAATTAGTTATTCGCGAACTCAATATCCATCCGACTTTATATGACATTTATTTATATTAGTGACAGTAGTTGTCAATTGTGATATTTTTGGTGTGTTCAAAACGAAACAAAGATTCATTTATTTTGATCGGGATATGATGGTTGTGAATAAAATACAAACCTCGGTAGGAAGTTCAATTCCTGACTCGAGATAATAATCTCTCGACATTGATAAAACTCTTCCCACTTCGGTGTGTAATATACTATTACATTCTCTTTCTCCTGATAGAATAATAACTTCTCATTGGTTAGCAATAAAAACATTATACTTGACGCAGTTGATTGAATGCTGTCACTTGCTACCACTTTAAATACAAATACAAAAATAGAAACTATTAGTTATTTTTTCGATAAGGAGAAGGGAATATACCACGACTCTTGATATATAGGGTTTACAACCCTACCAACTATACGGCGCATGCTTTAACCAATACACTCTTGGAATACATCGTTGTATTTACCGCTTCTGGATTACGGTGGTAGCGCATGCCATTTTATTTGAAAATAAAACATTTCACAATGCCTCCATTAATATTCTCAGCCTGCGAAAAGGTCTAAATAATAAAATCGTGTTTTTTTGGAGGTCATTTGGCTGAAACAATAGTTAGTTTGTTTATTTGAAAATCGCCTTCACGGTCAACACTCTTAAAGATAGTTTATAATTTTGAGAAATATGAATGTCCTTCATATTGTCGAAAATGCCAAGTAGGTATTTAAAGATGCAATTGAGCGTCCAGTCTACGATGAAAGACAAAACGGTTGAAATGGAAGAGCAATGAGCTAACACCTACCAAATTTCGTAGAGGGGACTGCGCGAATAATTCTCTCACTTTCAAGTAGTGCTGCTCATATTATCATTGTCGTACTGGGGTAAATAGTTTGTCCAGCTAAGACTTTTCTCGATTGGTATACCTACCAAATATATGGAGAACAATCACAGTTTTCTCCATTCCCAAACCTGAGTGACACGAATGTACTGAGGATGTTAAGTCTTATCTCAACTATTGGACAAGGACCTATATGCTTATACTATAGTGAAACAGTGTACACCAACTCGTAGAAAAGATGGAAGATGGACATAGATCTGAGAAACATGAAGGTCTGACTGGGTGTATTGCTGGATATTGGGGATGATTTCTTTAGGGTTTAGAGAAAAGGGAATCGATAAGACCTGCTCTATGTGGGTATACTGCATGCTTAGAGGAAAAATATTGGGTGAAACATTGGCTGCCAAAGTCATCAGTTGCTCTAGGCAAGATGGTGCTGCCAACCAATGATTAACGAGCATTTTACTGAAGCCTTCTGTAATGTACGAACGTATAGCCGGCACAAATAGTAATAGCTCGTGTGCGCGTATCGAAAAATAAAATAAAAACGACAGTAATTAGTTATTTTATTATCTCTTTTCCTCCATGTGAGATACCCAATACTTTATAGATCAGCGTAACTTAGTGAAACTATGTTATGTGTGCTGGCTGAAGGCTTGTTCGTTCAACAACCGAAAAACGACGCCACGCTTGATCGCGTTCTAATATCAACTATTATAATTGTTCATCTCAATTTCACAGATCACGGATGAAGTTCAGTTTCTGTTTTCCATTTCCGATATATAAATAAACGCGATCTTTATTATGGAAACCTGAAATTCCAGATTAAACTTCTCTAAATCGATGAATATATATTTTGGCTGTTTATTCAAAGAATTCTGAAATCTCGTCTCAATTTCTCTAGAGATTTTCTTGCGAATATTTCAATTTGCATTTATTGCGAAGACAGCGTTTATTATGTTGGGTCCGTTCGCTGTAAAATTAACCAGAAATCGTGCTTCTATAAATTCACCTAGGCACGCAAAATCCTCTCAAATTTATAAGTGTAAAATAAACAGAAGTATGTTTTCTGTTCTCACCATAGAGGTAATACAAATAGAGGCAACAGGCCATAGGGCACTGTGTAAATGGGAATGTCCGTCTGAACTCCGGTAAGGGGGAAAGAGACAGACGATCAGGTTTCTCTTCCTATATCTGTGTATACAGCATTTGCGCTATTAGATAAAGGCAGCCTAAGCCTCCGACTTTTTATCTTTTTCTTAGATGCTGATGGATTCCGAACTGGCTTGTTGCCTCTATATGTAGTGTACCTCTATGGTTCTCGCAGTTTGATAGTAGTTTCATAAGAGTATTGCTGTTTGCTTGCTATTTTTAACGTATTTATAGGGTTATGATGAAATCAATTTGATTTTAAGCTTTTAATCACGCGGTTACAAACAATTCAATTCAAAATATTTGGTTATTGTATAATGCATCGTTCTCATGTATTCTGTATACAAACCGCGCACATCACAATGGGCTTGTTCAAGAAAATTTTTTTTAGTTAATAATAGAAACTAAAACTCATTTTAAACAGATTCCCGAAATTTTAGATTTTTCGGCGAACGTTTAAAGTTTAAACGTACTTTTTTGTATTCTAAGATTGACTCACAGTACAAGAAACCAATAAGCTCCCACTTCGGAGTGGTAAAAAGTAAAAATAAATATTTTCTTGTTTTGTAGGTATTTATTCAAACACAAAAATTACTACACTTTTAATTATGTTGTTATAACAGTCTTAGTAGAATCAAAATTTAACATCAAAACTAATTTGATTTTTATTTTATATTGCGACTGTTTTTAAAATAATAATCATTATTAGTTTTGATGTTAACTTTTACCATTGTAATCTGAGATAAAAGTTA
>CAJUYH010005756.1:12111-34306 GCA_910591685.1 Galerucella tenella | reverse complement strand
ACAGGCTGGTCTGTGGTATTAAAAGTGATAACAGCAGAAGAAAACTTCTCTCAGAAACAAATTTAACTTACCAAAAAGCCAAAGAAATTTTACTACAGGAGGAAACAGTGTCAGAATATGCAAAAACCCTTCATCAGGAATCTCAAATAAACAAAGTAAAGTCAAGTAGAGTCAGTCAATATAATGATAAGGGGAATCAAAGTAGAAACGAATATACAGGCGTAGCTAGTCACAATTATCGAAGAAGTCAAGTGAGTGCAAGTCCGTCAAGCTGTAACTGTCAAAGAAGTGCAATTCCGGTTAATAAAAAACCAAGTCAGTATAGTCATAAACAAAAGCAGTCATATCAATTTAAGCCAACATATAAAGGCAACACAAGTCAGTCTCATAAGAATCCGTCACTAAGTCAAAATAATTACCAAAACTGTCACAGATGTGGAAGATTTCATGATCCAGCCGCATGCCCTGCAAGATTTTGGACATGCTATAATTGCAACAAAGTAGGTCACACAGCTCCTTACTGCAAGTCGAAAATAAAACATGTAGAGGCAGAAGAAGACATAGAAGAAGAAGAGTATGTTAACCAAGAAGACTCCGAAGACTCTCTATCAGATATATTCGGGAGTACAAGCATCCACCAAGTAAGAATTATCAATTCTGATAATTATAATAATGTTAAGTTGAATAGAGAACATAAACAAGAGTCACTAGTTAAACAGTTGGTCATTAATTCATTAGGCAGAAATGTAAACACTTTTGGGTCAAATAATTTACAATGTCAGTCAAATTTAATGAATGAAGGGAATTGTGCAAAAGTAAAGTCTACACACAAACCACAAGTTGCTCATAATGTCTCGCAAATAAACGAAATCAAAATAAATAATAATCGCCCAGAAATAGTAAGTTTAGACATAGATGGTAAGGGGGTTCATATGGAAATTGATTGTGGGGCGGCATTATCTATTATTCCATTTAAAACTTTCAACACATTATTTCCTGGAAGGTTAATAAATCCTTCTGCTTGTAAGCTTTCGTCTATATCAGGTCAAATTAACGTAAAAGGTCAAGTAATGGTAGGAGTGAGTAATGAAAAAGGTCAAAAATCAATTTTACCATTAATAGTATGTTCTGAGGAAAATTTCGTTCCTTTATTAGGAAGGAACTGGCTAGATGTACTTTCTCCAAACTGGCGAAATATAAGTAATAACTTGAAGGTAAACTGTCACAAAGTAAATAATACCTTTTCAGAAACAAAAATTCAAATAATATTGTCTGAAATGAGAAAATTATATCCTAAATGTTTTAGGACAAATCCAAAAGGATTTATTGAACATTTTTCAGCAAATCTAACATTAAAAGAATCTGCTATCCCAGTATTTCATAAAGCATATCCTTTACCATATGCCTTAGAGGAAATAGTGAAATCTGAATTGTTAAGAATGGAGAAAGAAGGAAAACTTAAGAGAATAACACATTCAGAATGGGCTTCCCCCATATGGCCAGTTAAGAAAAAAGATGGAGGATATCGCCTCTGTGCAGATGTCAGCAGAACAGTCAACCCCAATTTAAAAATTGACGTTTATCCTTTGCCAAAAATTGAAAATATTTTGCAAAAGATTGCAGGAAATGAATGCTATGTTGTCATTGACTTATCAGAGGCATATCTACAGTTAAGGGTTAGTCCTGAAAGCCAACCCTTACTGACTATAAATACATCATTAGGACTATTTCAGTTCTCTGCTTTGGTATTCGGTATAGCCAGTGCACCCTCAATATTTCAATCAAAAATTGATCAAATCTTATTGGGTTTGCAGTCAGTCCAATGTTACCTAGATGACATAATTATAGGTGCTACCAAATTTGAAGAATGTGTTCGACTAACTCATGAAGTTTTAAAACGTCTAAACTATCATAATATTCGTGTCAAGGAAACCAAGTGTGTATGGTTTAAGCCGTCAGTAGAGTATTTAGGCCATGTACTAGATAAGGATGGCTATCATCCAACTGATACCAGAGTTGAAGCTATAATGAAAGCAAAACCACCTAAAAATATTAGTGAAGTTAGAGCATACACTGGAATGCTAAACTTTTATGCGAAGTTCATGCCACACATGAGCAGAGACTTAAAACCACTTTATAGTCTAACACAAAAGAATACTGTTTTTAATTGGTCGTCTGACTGTCAACAAGCTTTCGGGTTAAGTAAAATAAAATTAGTTAGTAATAATAATTTAGTCCCATATGACCCCACAAAACCATTGATAGTAAGTTCTGATGCCAGCCCTTATGGACTAGGTTGTGTCTTGAGTCATTTATTTCAGGAAAATAACGTTAGAGATATAGAGAAACCAATAATGTTTGCATCTTGTACATTAAATTCGGCACAGCAAAAGTACTCGCAAATAGAACGGGAAGGTCTAGGAGTAATTTTTGCATTTCAAAAATTTTACAGGTATATTTGGGGAAGGAAATTTAAATTGGTCGTCGACAATGCTCCCTTAAAGAGTATATTTAGTCCCAGCAAAGCGCTGCCTATCCTGGCTACAGAAAGATTGATTCGTTGGTCAATTTTTATTAGATCTTTTGATTTCGTGATTGAGCACCGTAAGAGTACCCTTTTAGCTCCAGCCGACGCTATGTCAAGATTGCCATGTGAAAACCAGTTAATTGAACCAATCCATAATATAGACTTTCAATTGAATTTGCCTTTAACGGTCCCCGATATCGCAAATGCATCAAAAAAAGACCCTGTCATCAGTAAAGCTATGCAGTTGACTTTACAGGGATGGCCAAACAAAAATAAAGAAGTGATCTTACAACCTTTCTTTAATGTTCGTTTTTATTTGTCCATAGAAAAAAATTGCCTTATGTTTGGAAATAGAGTAGTGATTCCGCATAAGCTACATAAACCTGTCCTAGATTTACTCCACAAGGGACATCCGGGAATAGTCAGATGTAAAATGCTAGCACGAGAAAACGTATGGTGGCCTACACTAAGCGGTGACATAACCTTACTGTGTCAGTCCTGTCAACCTTGTAATGTTGTAAATTTCAAATCGGTAACAAACCAAACCATTCCTTGGCCAAAAACGGTACATCCTATGCAACGTTGTCATATAGATTTCTCTCAGTATGAACAAAACCATTTTTTAATATTAGTTGATTCATATAGCAAATGGACAGAAGTTTGGCAAATGAATTCTTGTAAAGCAGAGCCTACTATAAACACCCTTCGAATGTTTTTTGCCACAGCAGGAATACCTATAGAGATGGTATCAGATAATGGTCCGCCATTTGATGGGCATGAATATTCACATTTCTGTTCACAAAACAATATTCTACAAAGCTTTTCACCTCCTTATCACCCCCAGAGCAACGGATTGGCAGAGCGAAGTGTACAAACAGTAAAGAAAGGATTAAAAAAATTAGCATTAGAACACAAAAAAGAAAAACATACTTATTCATTAACACAATTACTGGCTTCATATCTGCTTTCTTATAGAACAACCCCAAGTACGGCAACAGGTCAAACTCCAGCATCTTGTTGGTTGAATTTTAAACCACGCACACATCTTTCCTTGTTAAATCCAAAGTTACAAGGATCGGACAAAACTCAGTTTAACATACCCTTCAGAGAAGGAGATCATATATATGTGAGATGGACTCCCAAGAGTCCTGTAGTTGAAGGTATTGCAATAAAACCTTTAGGCTCCAATAGGTTCCTAATTAGTATAAATGGTGTCTTAAAGTCTGTTAGTCTGAATCAGATTTCATTAGCTCCCTTACCACAACATAAAGACATACCACAACCAACATTTGAACATTTTAACTCAAATATTAGCACTGACTGTAAGGATACTTTCGAAAATGAAACCAAAAGTTCAACTAATGACCTTAGATATAAACCCCTTGTAGAACCAAAAACTGATTCCGAAACAACAGAACCTGTTGTACTAAGAAGGTCGGGAAGAAAAAAAAACCTATTGACAGACTAAATCTATAATAGCATAATTTTCCTGTTAAACAGATAGGTCTGTATGTTTCATAGTCGTTTTTTTTCTTTTTTTTTATGTTACTATTTTTAGCGAATGCCTTGATTTGCAGCATGTTACAATATTGTTAAAATCTAAATTAATTTGATTTTGTATTTTTTTTTCTCATCATAGCTACCTTCTTTTATTTTGAGTGTAGTTATTTAAGTTGTTGAGAATGTAAATTTTGATGTATAATTACATATATTTTTGAAAATACCTAAAGAGGGAAAAGGTGATGTGTACACTGCGGAACGACCCTTATTCCACTTTGGTGATTTTCCTTGAACGATACTGTCAACGAGTTGTCTCAAGTTGGCGGGTCTCAATATATGTTAGATAGTAATAAAAAGTATTAAAAAGTCAAGTGAATTTATTTATTAAAGTTACCCTAAAGTTGAACATAACAGAAAGCATAATACGTTAAATGCCAAATAATATTAGAACTAGTTAATCAATATTTTGACAGTCTCCAAATTTGATGAATATCCATTCAACCTTAGCTCCAGAATTTTTTAATCATTCCAGCTCTCTTACAAATAACTGTATAAGGTGGTACAGTCTGGTATTTGTAATAAATTCAACTAGCAGTTCTGCGTCCATTTGCTCACCCAAAACAGTTTCCAAATTGCCTGATAATTTATTTTGTTGTCATACCAGGTATTTGGAGCTATAACATATTATGTGCTTAACTGTCAAGTCCATGTTACATACATTGCAGGGTGGTTGAAAACTTATGCTTTTGAAAACTTATGGGTTAAATTGGTGTGCCCTTATCGGAGTCGATTGATTTTAACTTGGTCCTGCCTCAGTTTTTTGTCGCCACGGTTTCACATCGCGTTTAATTTCGCGGAGCTTAGAGCTGGACACATCCCACTAATATTGCCACGCACTTAGCACTTTGGTTTTTATGTAGCCTTTAAAATCGCTAGGCACAACATTTGGCACATTCACCAAACTTTCACTTTTAGGAGCTTGCCGCGCTAGAAGATCTACCTCTTCATTGCCACGAATACTAACATGGGATGGGAGAACCTCCAGAATTTAAAGTAGCAAATGCATAGGTTCCGGAGATTGACAAAGTCATTTCTGTTCAAAAGATTTGATTATCCAGTGGCAGAACTCTATAATCTACCCTAGACTTTGTGAATTGTCAAAATTTTCTCTCCCTAACAAAGGGGATTCTAATTCAATGCAGGAGGCCACTGGTGACTTGGAATCCCCACAGATCATCTACTCTGGAAGTAGCACCAGTATACAGCGTCTGGCTATACGGTTACGTTATCGACTGTAATTTGTCCACTTCACTTCTACTAGCATGCAGTGATTGTCACATTGTGACGTTGTGAAGACAAGACCAACAACAATGTATTCACTCCGGTATACTCCTGTGTACAATTTGGAAAGTTTCATATTTGCTATCATCACCTTGCTTGGTAAAACCTCACATTTCATTTTTTTTTTTTCATTTTT
This sequence comes from Galerucella tenella, assembly GCA_910591685.1. Taxonomy (NCBI): domain Eukaryota; kingdom Metazoa; phylum Arthropoda; class Insecta; order Coleoptera; family Chrysomelidae; genus Galerucella; species Galerucella tenella. The sequence continues at coordinate 28,802 of CAJUYH010005756.1, read as the reverse complement.
CATCACTTCGTTTTTTATATTATGTGGGTTCAATATTTTCTCTGTGCTGCGGCAACTTGTATTTACATAAAAAAAGAGTACGCCGGAGGGGCGTTGAAAAAACTTGAACATTGAAAAGGAAAAAGTAATTTCGTAGTTGGCTTAACCAACAAGTAGGTATACCTTTTATTCAAACAAGTTATTCAGGACAATTAAACCAAAATTGCAATTGGGAAGTACCAAGAGAAAACTAACGAGACAAAATAACCTCTGTAAGTATTTTTTTTTTTTCGAATTTCTGTAATATGATTTTGTTCCAATTTCCCGGAATATAAACGAGCTGAAGTGTTGTATAAACCTTTATTTTGGTATTAAAAATGTTGTCTCAAAAGTCATTTATATGTCAACGAATGGGAGTCATTAAATATTCAAGAACAAAGGATGAAAAATAGGTTTTTAAAGTTTCTTTTTTCTTGACTAACAATTGTATTATTTGCATTCATTATAGTAAAGAAGTAGGCCAAAGGAATAAAGGTAACCGCATTGCCTCTTTAGCCAGAGTTAACTAGGACTTCTAGGACCAAGCGACACCTACTGCCTGAAGACTTTGGCAATTGCAGAATTGAGGGACTAGCTGAACGTTACACCCATGCTCAATCCCAATGCCTAAAGGTGGGATGAGAACAATAGATGCAGTTTTGCAAAGATCTCCTTGGGCAATCCTGGGGAGCTGACTTGAGTACCTACGTTAAACAGTAGGATTTCTGTCAACTGAGGAAACACCTCCATACAATGGGGCTAGTGGACAAACCTTTATGCAGGAAGCCAAACGTGTCAGTCATGTCTTAGGTGAGAGTCCGGTGCTATCGTTGATGAGAAAGTGTGTTTTCGTGGAGCCTACACCTGCCGATATAAAGGGAATGTCTCCTGGTGACCTGTCCTGAACTAGGAGGACAATTCCTCTGGAGGACGTACAATGTGTCAAATGTGGCCTGAGTACAGTGGACTGGGTGGTGCTGTGTTGCACTTATTTGCACTGTAATTGGAAGGGACAACATCATATGTAGATCCCTCCCAGAATATTCGCGCCTCATCAATACAAGGTGAATGAGAGCATACTCCTTGCACAATACAACCAACCTTATGGATTCTGGTCTGTAATTGAAAGGGACAACATCATATGTAGACCCCTTTCGGCATATTAACGCCTCACCAGTAGAAGGTTATTAGGTATACCATTCGTCCAGAAGCTCTGAGAGTATCCTGGACTGGAGACAATGCTGAAATCACATCAATACATCAACCTCCGTGAAGGAAATGCAAAGCATGCGATAACAGATACATCCCCAAATCTTACTACGAATTAAAATTCTATATTGACAAAAAACCATAAATGAAAAAAAATTTCATATTGTCTATGAGATTTGTTTTCGCTCACCTCTTTATTAAAAACCTTTTTTTTCATGTTTTTTTTTCATACCAATGCTATCTTCATCTACTTCAGAAGGCAGTGTTTTCATCAACTGGACTTTTTTCATCCGAAATGGAAAAAACGAGTATATAGCCAGAAAAAATCATTAAAAAACAAATAATAACAGAAAGTGTAAAAACTGACGAAGTAAAACTGAAATTGAAAACCATTCTATAAACCTGAAAAAAATCTGGCACGTATCGCTGTAACAAATGGGATAGAAAATAAAAAACGAGAATTTTGATATTCGGACAGATATTCAAAACAACTGTTAGAAATGTAGCCAATCAAATCCCGAATTGTTTTCGTTGATAGATATGCCAGATATGTAAAATTATAATTGATTTTCAATACATGAAATTTTGTGAAACAATTTATGTATTGGTTTTCCGTAGATGTGTATTATTTATATGTTACCGTCACGACTGGAACATGTTGAGACCGGCTAATATCATACTAGAACTTGCTCGTTCCAGAACAAGCCTATACTAGAATAATGAATATAGTGGTTGAACACACAAAAGGTGATAACGCCGTTCTTTCGAACTGTTTGGGTTTTAGGAACTTACTCGTTATGACATTAGTCATTTTTGGTTTTAAACTAATGGCATTTTTATTCAAATAATTTTATTTTGATAGGTAATTTCAAGCAGCAAATAAGTTAAAGATAATCTCATGGGTATACAAAATTATGTTGCATAAGTTTTTGTGGAACTACTATTCCTGAATTCTCAAAATATTTGAATTTGTCCATTATTGACCTGGGTTAATAATAGAAAAAAATATCAGCCACTAATAGAGAAATTCAACTTTTCAGTTGGCTAAAAGAAGCAATAATTGTCAACTTCACAGATTTTAGTGGAAAATAAGTATATTATATTATAAGGATTTAAAGTGCATATTTTTCTTACGAGCAATATTTGCAGTTGCGTGGCGAAGCGCAGCGCAGCCGAGCGAATGCAAAATTGCGAGTAAAAATAAGCACTTTTAGTCTGTATGATATTTACTATTTTTTCTCCAACCAATTCAAAATTAAAATAAATTTAGCTTTATTCAAAAATCGTTAATAATTTGGTGATAAATTTGAACACCTATTAATTATAACAGTAGACGTCAGTAGACGTACTAATCATATAATTTTTGTAGTAGTTTTTACGCTGCTTTCAAAATGAATCCCGAACACGATGAAAATATACCTGGAAAGTGCCGAAGCACCTAAATATTTTGCCACCCAAATCTCGCCAAGAAGTTGAACTTGCATATCAGCGATTCATGGATTGGTGTAAAGAAAAAAAATGTGCAGAACTATGCGGAGAGTGTTCTTATGGTATATTTCTCAAATTTAACGTAGACCGTCAATCAAGTCATCTACTCTTTGGTCACAGTATTCAATGTTGCGATCCACACTGGATATTAAAAATGGTGTGGATATTAGTAAATATTCAAAATTACGAGCATTGTTAAAAAGGTAAAGTGATGGATATATACCCAAAAAGTCTAGGGTTTTTACAAAGGAGGAAGTGGATCGGTTCCTGGATATGGCACCTGATAATGTATATTTCATGATAAAGGTTGTTCTAGTATTAGGAATTGGAGGTGCTATGCGTTGTAACGAACTAGTTCATTTGAAAATGGATGACATTGAAAATATGGAGGTCCTGGTCGTAAAAATTTTGCAGACAAAAAACAAGAAACCTCGTTTGTTTACCATTATAGGCGATAATTATATTATTTACGGTTATTTCGAAAATATGTTGCAGTACGGCCATCAAATATACAGGAACGTCGTTTATTTTTGAAGTATGTTAATGGGAAGTGTCAAAGAATGGTTGTTGGTATTCACAAAATTAGTGCCGTGCCGCAAGAAATTGCAAAATTTTTGAAGTTAGAAAATTGGAAGAAGTATACTGGACATTCGCTAAGAAGAACATCTGCTACACTTCTTATTGATGGTGGCGGTGACCTCACTTGTCTTAAAAGACATGGAGGTTGGAAATCGAGTACGGTAGCAGAAGGATATATTGAAGAATCACGTATTAACAAAGAGAATACTGCCAGAAAAATATTGCAACCTGACAAAGAAGGTACAAGTACCTGTTCAGATATTTCCTCGAATGTTTCATTAACAGTAACGGAGAATATTTTGAGTGGTTCTAACATTAATGAAAATCTTTTGAATTGTTCGAAAATTGTTAGTGATAATTTTAGTGGTGCTTTGAATTTTGGCAATAATTGTTCCAATTGTACATTCAATAAATCGTAGGGACCTTAATAGTGGAGATAGGGACTTGAAATTTTGGGAGTACACGGTCAGATAGTGAAGGAATACGGAAAAAAATCAGCAACTGAAGCAAAAATTGCGGATATGCGTCATGGGTCGAAGTTGGGAAAAGATTTTTGGAAAAAAAGTCAAATAGTACATTGCTTACCTATCAAGATTAGCCTTACATTCCTGGACGACTGTGAAGATTGTCGAAGCGCAAGTCGAGACAGCAACACAGAAGACTGTGATATTGTAAGAATGTCAATATCTATCAACAAATTTTTTTTAATTGTCTATTTGTCGAATTTTCTTGTATTGGGGGACCAGAATTAAAACAAAAACTCAATTTTATTATTCTTGATAACGGTAGCTAAAACGCTACCGAAACATTGAATTGAAGATATAAAAACAAAAAGAATAATTATATTTTATTGAATAATATGATGAATTTTCAAAAGTATTGAAATCAATAAATCTGGAATTTTGATAAATAGTCACTTTTACAATGTTTTGTAATAAATTCATATTCGCAACTGGAATGTAACATTTAATTGCGACGGTTACACACATTTACATTCAATATTTCAAAACAATGCATTATTTTTTCATTAAAACGGTCGTTAAAATAAATAAAACAGTTTTAAATAATTGTTATTACTATTGCTGCTTTCACACCAACCGATATTAAATGGGAAATTATATTATAAGCGACGTTAAAGCTTGGATTTACAGGAATCAACTGAGCGCTCATAATCTGGTTGAGTTAAGTGGAATATTATTTTTATATTGTTTTCAATCATGTGATGAGGCAAGTCAAGAAGTATTCCTTGGTAGACAATTAGCCCAGCACTGTAGTTGAACGCATCTGATGTGATAATTACAGTGAAGAAGTGTCGAGCGCTGTTGGTGCTTGGATTGGTGAGCACTGTGGTAACACGTAGGTACAGCATGTAGCAAAAGCACCTCAAAAAACTAGAGTACACCTTAGACTACTATTATAGATAATTATCAAGGATGGATAGTGAAAGATTATAGCAATTTATGATAGCCATTATTCACGCTGGGTGACGTTTGCGTCCCGAGCCGCAGGCGAGGGGCGCAATTCACCCTATTGAATAAATTGCGAGTAGTATACTATACTTTGTCCACGACCCTTGATTTCTTTATTAAATGAAAGTCAACTAACCTCCAGTTCATAAAGTTATAAAATATAGACATATAGTTATATTTGGATTTTTTTTGGCAGCAGTCCTATAGTCGTTAATTTCGCCGCTTCTTTTATTTCAGTTGCTGTAGAAGAACGTTCATTTCCACTATCCGAATTCAATGAATTCATCGTTGCAATAATATAGCAAGTTTGTACCAATTTGGTATTGGGCGGAGTAGAATTCAATGAGACCTCTGGCGGAGAAAATTGTAACTGTCGCAACGAGTAAAATAATTCGTTTTGCATTGTTTTTGTATTATATGCAAGTCAACGTAATTACCGTTAATTCGTACTTCGTTCAATTTTGTGTCAGTGACAAGTTTAAAACTGTGTTTTACTATTTAACTCAACTGTCATCATTTCTGAGGTAATATTCTTATATAATCAGAGATATTATGGAAGAGGTTATGTTATTCTATTTTTTGTTTTCATTGCAAATCAAAGAGAAAATAAGTCGATATTAAAGATTTAAAATATTACTTAATACAAACGTACCTTCCTGGTAACTTTTGAAGAAATGACTATATCAAAAATAAAATAAAAACACGAAGTCGTTGTACTTTTCACAAATATCAACCATACCTATTACTCCAAAAATAAAAATATTGGGAGTAAAAATTTTGCAAAACACACACTGAAAATAACTAAAACAGCAAAATAAAACGACTTAAATATCAAATGGCTTATACGGCAGCTGATTTGATTCACTCGTTGCTAAGATGACATTGACATTTCAGAGCGCCACCTATCGAATTCTACTTTTCCCAATTACTAACGTCAAAATTAAATAATTTGACATAAATAGAGATGGGCGATACTGTGTAAAGTATCAATACAACGTACCGTTATAAATATATTGTTTTGAAATACATACTTAATATTACAAAATATCGTTATGAAAAGTATCAATACTAAAAATTTCGATATTTTATCGATACGATATATTTTAGAAACAAATTCCCTGAACAAAATACACAGATTTAATAGTTTATTTCATATTGTACCACCATCTCTAGTCACCTATGTAACGAAATGTTTTGTGTGTTGAATTGTCATGGCGTGAATTATGAACCATAATACACTCCAGTGTATTATGAACCATAATTCACTCTAGTAGATATATGGGTACCATATACCTTTTGTTAGGAGGTAAAATATCGACCTATTATTAGGTGGTCGTGGACAAAACTTATTTTTTGCACAGCGGACGAAATACTCGTTAGGCACACTATTTTTTCCACTATAGCTCGCTCAAAAACACTAAAAAGTTAACATAAAGAAATATTTATCATTAAATACACATCAACGAATTAATTATGATTATTTGATATTCATTTGATGGGGCTTATACCAGAGACAATAAAAAAGTATTGAAACATACGTTTCTTTTTATTGAAAATTATAACAGAATTCTGATAATTTTTTTAATTATCCAGTCATTTGGTAAACTACAATCATATACATATATATTTAAAATAATCAAATTTCAGTATACTTCCCAAAAATTAACAAATCCACTTTTCCGCACTAGTGACGAAAAGTGACTCTTTTAACACTAAAAAAATGCGGAAAAGTGGTTTTTCCGCATGCTAGTAGAAATAGTATACTATGCAATGAGCACAAAATGGCCATTTTGTTGCGAGTTGCATACTATACTTTTTCTTTGACAACATATCGTTCACGCTTAATACATGCATACATTGCAAAAACTTTGAAATAAATAAACTGATAATATTTCATTACTCCGAATTCGCCGCTAATGGGCTTTTTATCAGAATTAAAATATAAATTGAAAAAATATGTAAATATTTTCTTTATTGCTTTTTCTAATAGGTAGATATACAGAAATAGAAGCCTATGGAAATGTATGTATCTAATTGAAGTTGAATGTGCAATTATTGAATATCATATTTGGACAACTTGATTGCTGAATACTTAATTCTTCTCGTAATTGATAATTTGTCGACGTTGAAATAGACGGCTTCTCGCGATTTACAATTTCTAAATTCGTTGGTATGCTTGATGGTGTGTTCTGTATTGCATTTGCAATTTTATTTGTTATGTCAAGCTTACTTTTCTTCGACTCATTAATAGATCCCTCAGCGACTGTAGTAGATTTCCAGCCACCATGGCGTTTTAACGTGGTTAGGTCACCTCCAGCGTCAACAAGAATTGTTGTGGAGGATCGACGAAAGCAGTGCCCAGTATATAATTCGTAATTTGGCAATTTTAAATACTTGGTAATGTCTTTTCCCATAGCTCCAAACTTATTCAGACCCATTCTCTGGATGGTACACTTTCCTTTTTGATAATTAATAAAAAACCATATACCATTAGCATTTTGAGGGCGAAGATTTGCGTATTTTTCATAAATTTCGTAGAATTTGCCAGTTACAGTAAAATTTCGAACTATTTTGGTTTAACTGTCTGGTATTGTTACTAAAACAGCTGAGCCAAGATCATTGAAATGAGTAATTTTCATTTCATGTCTTCTACATGCACCCATTACTCCCATAACTAATACAACCTACAATGTAAATTAGTTCACATATATTTCATTAAGTGGAAATATAAAACTTACTTTTGTTGCCAAGTATATTTCATCTGGAGCCTGTTCAATGAAATTATCGATGTCATTTGCTGTAAAGATCTTTGACTTTTTGGGTTTGTAGCCGTTAGACTGTCGCTTGAGAAATGCTTTCAGTGTCAAATATTTGGCAATATCCATATCATTATAGATACTAAGAGTCGTTCTCAGCATTGAGAAGTGTGACCACAAAGTGGAACTTTCAAATTTTTTGGCCAAGTCGCCAAAATAAGCCATTAAAACGTTCTCGGAACACGATTTTGTCTTTTGATCTACCTTCCATTCCAAAAAAAGGTTATAAGCGCGTTGGTACATAGATACTCTTCGATGTTTCCGGTAATAAATTCAGTGTTGTTAAAGTTAAAATAATACCCTTCTTGGTGTGCGTCATCGATTGTGACGTATATCCGGGTTTTCGGCATGTCGTTTATTTTATTTGCTATTTTGACATATAGCTAACCTTAAATTTGATAAATAAGATCATCAGGATTGTATTTAGCCAAATTCGAAAGGGCTATGCAATTAATAATTACCAGCTTCTTTTTCTAACTGAAAATACTTGAGAACTTTCAAAATACTGATGTTTTTCCGTGTATTCATGCATATTTTTGTTATCCATATAAATAAAACAATAAGATTAATATTCACTTTTCATAAATAATAATTGATCGTAAACAACAAAGTACAGACCTGTCAAGAACTGTCAGTGTGACAGTAGAAAAAGACGTAAGACTTATTGCCTCTACGAAAGTAACGCCTTCATAGTATTTTAAACTCTCGATTGATAGGTTGAGCTTGAGCGCAATCTAAACATCAACCAATCAAATTTTTGTAAGTCAAAGAATAGGGTTAACGTTTGTAATACATTTAAACGGTTCATTATTGTGATATTTTGATTACGATTAATCACAGACCTGCCTTTTTTTCCATTTCTTCCTAAGTAATGTGTTAGAAATACATTAACAATCGATGACGCACACCAAGAAGGGTATTATTTTAACCATACCTTCGCTGCTTCTATTTGTACTTAAAACAACCAAACTAAATAAATAATTATTATGTTCGGAGGTGTCAAATCTAAGTCAATATCACTATCAGTTTCCATTTTAATTAATAGTTTTTATAGAAAACAACTACGAAGTCACTCGTTACCTACCAAAACTTTGACAGAAACGATCTGCTGACATTTCATCAGTTTGTCGCTGGACGTCATAATTTGACAAGCCGTAGTCGTCGTGATTCTAGAGTGAACCAGACCTAACACGAAATATTCCATTTCGCATTTGTTGCTTAGCAACTTGCCTAGCAGCCGATGCAAAATAGTAGTTTGTGCAACTAGTGTGGATATGATGGCCATATCGTACGAGGACGAAGTTTGAGCACGACGCCATAGGCGGAGTGCTCAATCGTTCGAGTGCGATATGGACAATCCACACGAGTCGAACAGTATATTTTTTCTACGACCCATTTAAGAAAAAATCTAGAAAATAAACAATTGAATACACTGTAGAATAAATATATATAACTTGAAAAATTTCCAACAATTTTATTCATAATCGTACTAATTCAATATTATTATGTCTTCACTAATTTTTTGTTATAAGTAGATGTTGCCAATCGGACTCCCGCACGAAGGGTACCGTACCTTTGTCTATAATAATGAATATTATGCTAAATATCTCGAGCGTCTACCTGTTGTCGTTATCAATATCAAGCAGAATAATTATTTAAAAATAAAATTAACAATTAAAAAAAAACGTCTTCACGGGGAATAGAACCCGGGACTACCGCGGGAGAGTCTGGTATGTTTACCATTCAACTATCGGGGTTTGAACTAATTTAACGTCAGAAGTATTGAATAGTTTTATAAGAGCTGACGTCCATCGATAGTCTCCTAAATACCCATTTTATTCTGTTCTCAGTATTTGTTATTAATTTATACGGATTGTTTTATGTAAGTTTATTTTTGAAAATGAATATTCTCAATCCACTGCTTCTGGAAGAGACTTTTTTCGACAAATTATTTTGACGTTTCATTAAATTGGAAAAAAGATGAGTGACGAGTACTAAACGCGAATGCTGATTGGTGGATTTCATATACTTTCTAGGATGTATATGAAATCATATACGTTCAGTTAACAGATATGGCCTACATTTCCATCCTGTAAACTGTGCGGGAAATGGATAATATACATGTGGGTGTAGAACAATGAAATTCTGTACAAAATGTGCTTGTTTATGATATAAGTTACGGTTAAAAATTGACATTCATCGAGGTTGTCGTAGAAAATTAGTATATTTTGTGATGACTGACGAAAAAATTTGATATGCACCCCGGGGAATAACTTTCTAGTGATTAATATTGAACATTCCCAACTTTTCAATAGAAAATTTTTGTCTCAGATACTGTTCGACTAAAACTCAGCTAAAATAATAATTTCACTTTATAACTGCGAAATATGTCTCTAGGCTTATTCTGTGAGCGAAATATGTTATATGAGTATAATTAATATTGAAAAACCTTCTGTACCCTTTGAGAGAGAATCAGATAGCTTCCTATTAAAGTTTGAGCCGCTGAATTATTTATGAAAGGAAGTAAATTATTATGTAATGAGAAAATACCGTAACAAACCTTAATAGACGCTAAGAAACATAATAAATTCAGACAAGGATACATTGCAAATGATTTTAATCAGAAACTCCCTAATATCCATATTCAGAAATATTAAATAACGGTATCGTTTCGATATCGGTTCCGTCATGGCAACGGCTTCGTTTGGTATCAGCTGTTCGTAGAAGGAATTCCCAATCGATTGGAAATTTGTCAAACTTTGACATTCCGTTTGGGATTCGTTGTAAATCGATTGGCAATTTTTGTTGTACGAACGGATGGAAAACTTTGACAATTTAACAGTGATATCTTTGATAAAAATGAACTGAAAGTTCATCATCACTTGAAGAAGAGCTGAAAAAATAAAGAATAAGTAAATAAATTTTAAAATGTGTGTGTCATTCTTTGGCCATCCTAATAAGAAGCCAGAAATTTTTTTTCAAAAGTCCGGTATTACAACATACGAATTATTTTACTCACTGACTGGTTAGCTATTTCAATGGTTTTTTTACTATAATAGAAAATTTTTTCACTTTCTACAGCATCACAATACGCATGTTCTCATGTTTAAACTGAAAATTTGATCGCGGTCAGCAAATTGTTCTGATAGTTGGCAACTGATCCGAAACCGTAAATTTTTTTTCTTCGAACATCATCATAATCATAAACCTTAATATACCCGAAGGTGTTAAGGTGTTTTGTCCATACAAGGTTTGTACTTAAGTATCTCAGTCGTTTTTATACACAAACTTCGCCCAGCTTCTTCTATTTCGTGCAAGTTCTTTCCCTTCCTTCCAGCTCTTGTTACTTTTTCCCAGGATGCCAGCTATTACATCATCCCATTTCCTTCCAGGCCTGCCTCTAGATCTTCTATTTTTTGGTTTGGTTTGCCATATCAACTTGACTTGTCTCGACTTGTCCATTCTTACCATGTCCAAACCACTTCAGTTGTTGCCGTTCTATACTGTTTATGATCGGCTCGACCTCCAATTCCTTTCTAATAACTTCATTCCTCACTCGGTCTTTTTTTGTGATGCCCTTTATGCCCCTTAGAAATTTCATTTTTATGGCTTGTATTTTGCTCTTCTGTTGTTCCGTGAGTACCCAGCTTTCACAACCATAGATCAGGATCGGTTTGAATATGGTTTTGTAGACTATCAGCTTTGTCTTCGTCGACACTTCTTTCTTCCTTACAAGCGTGTTACTTAATGAATAGTACAACTTGGTTGCGCTTTCTATCCTGTTGTTAATTTCCGCTTCGTTCTTCCCGTCTTTGTTTATCAAGACACCTAGATAGTTATTCATTTGTTCTAATTCTTCATCGCTTAAACTAACAACTGTTTGGACTTCGTTTCTACCAATCACCATTATTTTTGTTTTTTTCGCATTAATTTTTAGGTTGTATTTCTTCAGTGCTTTATACCATAGATTTAAATTGTTTTGCAGGTCCCTTTGATTCTTGGCACATATCATTAGATCGTCTGCGGAGGCACATTCTGTTATATAGGTTGGTTCCAGATTTCTGTAGCCCACCAGAAGTTTCTTTGCCTTTTCTTTGACTTCCTTCATTACATCGTCTAGTATAAGGTTAAATAAGGTGGTGCTTAGAACTCTCTTTCTTCGAACAAAGGACTTTTAAATCACCAACTGCCAAATTGTTTCTAAGAACGCTTTTTTTTTAATGCACATGCCTCTGACGGTTTCTGATCATTTCTGACTGTTCTACGAACAAGCCTAATATGTCTCAACAATAATTATATAATAGCTATTTATGCCATCAGTTACGAAATGCCTAATTTTGTGTAACGCGTGAGCTTTTTGCGGAACGATCGGAGTGAGTTTCACAAAAACTCACAAGTTACACAAAATTTCATTTCGTAACGTATTGCATACAAGATTTTCTCTAATTTTGAAGAAAGTAATAAAAAAATAAAATTTAATATAATTGATGGAAATTTGGAAAACATAAATTTAGTTTGTTGCTGTTACTTCATGTTAGTTGTCAGTTTGACATTTTGTGAAGAAGTTTTATTTTTAAAAAATGAGTGATTCAAGTTCTGAAGAGCTACCAGCGATATTGAAGAGGCAGCAGGTGATGCTCTATTATCAGTAATTCACAAAAAGTCAAAGGCAGCTTATGATTTGGCATACGAAAAATTTGTTACGTGGTGTAATGAGAAGAAAATTAAACATGTTAATAAGAAAGTTTCACTTGCATATTTTGAGGGTAAGAAAGATCTAGAAGTTTCCACATTATGGACACTTTACTCAATGTTAAGGTCTGAACTAAATATGAAAAGGAGTATTGATATTAAAAAATATACGAATTTGGTAGCATATATTAAAAAGCAAGCTGACTGGTACAGTGCTAAAAAGTCAAAAGTTTTTATTGAAGAAGATTTTGCCAAATTTTTAGTGGAAGCTGATGACAAAGAATACTTAATGGCTAAGGTTGCAATGATAATTGGAATGGCAGGAGCATGCAGAGAAGCAGAATTAACATTTCTTCCATTGAAAATATTATAGACGAAGGAAGCCATTTTCGTGTTGATATCCCACCTTCAAAAACAAAACTTATACGGCAGTTTGCAATTACCACCGGAGACATTGAAAATACGAATCTTGTTGAAATATTAAGAAAATATAGTTGCGTCCCCAGGTTCTTAAACACAACAGATTTTTTGTAATGTATGCGAATGGAAAATGTACCTGAAATCGTGTGGGAATTAACACATTTAGCAGTTTGCCAAAAGTTCATGGGAAAAGTAGAATTCGATATGAAATGTCAATGTCATCCTAGCAACGAGTAAAACGAATCAGCTGCCGTATAAGCCCTTTGATATTTAAGTGGTTTTATTTTGCTGTTTTCGTTATTTTCAGTGTGTGTTTTGTAAAACTTTTGCTTTTTCTTTGATTGTGCTTTAGTATTTTGTGTTGTGAAACTAAATTTTGACTCCTGATATTTTTATTTTTGGAGTAATAGGTATGGTTGATATTTGTGAAAAGTACCACAAGCATTCAACTAAATGTTTAGTTTTAGGTCTGATTTCGTGTTTTTTTTTTTTTTTTTTTTTTTTTTTTTTTTTTTTTTTTTTTTTTTTGATATAATTATATCTACAAAAGTTGCAGGGAAGGTAGGTGTTTGTATTGAGCGAAAAGTACAACAAGCGTTCAATTAACTGATAAGTTTTAGGTCTGATTTCGTGTTTTTATTTTATTTTTGATACAATTATATCTACAAAAGTTGCAGGGAAGGTGGGTTTGTATTGAGTAAAATTTTTAATCTTTAATACCGACTTATTTTCTCTTTGATCTACAATGAAAACAAAAAATAGAATAACATGACCTCTTCCACAATATCTCTGGTTATATAAGAATATTACCTCTGAAATGATGACAGTTGAGTTAAATAGGAAAACACAGTTTTAAACTTGTTACTGACACAAAATTAAACAAATAAAGTACGAATTCACGGTAATTACGTTGACTTGAATATAATACAAAAACAATGCAAAACGAATTATTTTACTCGTTCCGTTAGTTACAATTTTCTCCGCCAGAGGTCTCATCGAATTCTACTCCTCATCCTTGGTCTCTCAAATCCTGTTCTATATACTGGCCACTGCTTCAGAAGAAGCTCTGCCACTTTCCTAGCAGACAGTGGCGCTGATATTTCAAAATTAAAGAGGCATGGAGGTTGGAAATCTACCTCTGTTGCGGAGGGATATGTTGAAAGTTCCATGAATAATAAAAATTTTATAGCGCAAGATATATTTGGTGAAACATCTAATGCAATGTGCGCCGCTTCCCAAATAACAGCAAGATCGAGCAATGAAAAAAATATGTCGTCGGGAATTAATTTGAATAATTGCAATAATTGTGTTATCAATATTTATAATAATTAGTCAATTTATAATTCATGTTTTTAACTTGTATTATAACAGTTTAATAAATAGAATAATTCTTTTTGTCACTAATTTTGAAATACATTTTTCGTCACCAATTGCATAAAATTTTACTTTATGCAACTAGTTACAAAAAGTAAGACGTTTCATAATGTCAATCAGTTTTAAAAAGTGTCACTTTATATGTCAAAATTAGAAAAAAAACATTAGTATGAATAAATAATTGAATAAATATAATATTGTTCATATAGCTTTGCATTTTGATGAGACGGGTAGGTACAATATTATATTTATAACTAGAACTCCACCACTGAGGTAGGTTGGGGCTGACCCAAGTTCAAGTAGCCTTATGTGAACTAAGTAGTGAATTTACTTTTACGTGAGAATAAAAAGAAAAGTATCAACAACCCATGGCAACTGTGTAATAACTAACAACAACCCAAACCATTACACGCAGAAAGTTGGATTAAATATTTATGTTGTTGTCTCACATCAAGCTATTTTATTGTTATTGCTAGTAAACGTAGTAGAAACAAAAATTATATGGAACAAATAAAAAGAAACAATTGTTTTGAAAAATCGTCGAGTATTAAGAAAATTCTGCGTTAAATCGAGATAGAGAGAATCATCAGTTAATTATACGTCATACGAGAACTTCATCAATTTACCAAACTTTTCAGTATTCAAATTTCAAATTGGTATTCAGGCAAATCATTTTTAAGCATAAAATATAACGGTGCCGTTATATTTTAATCGAGTGTAAATGTTTCATTTGAGAGTTTCGAGGGTATTTACAAAGTTACATAACTTCTTGTAAGCAGTCATATTAAATAGATAGAGCCTCCGAGAGAACCCATATTGCGTGAACTAAATTGATATACCCTTATAATTGGCGAATAATTGAAACCGTACCCAGGAATCGATCGGAAAGAATTTGTTGTTTATCCTGTTTGCAGTTTTTCCTTTTATTTTGTCTTAATTCCTTGTATACAACAAGATTATTATGAAACACCATTTATTATTCGATATAGGTGGCGTGTTTCTATCCAAGAATATTACAACGTGCTTATCTGATTTCAAGCGTGTTCTTATTATGCTGTCACGTGATATATGCCAATTTCCCTAATACTCTAAGTATACCCCATTGTTGTCATTATGTCAAATATACCCGCTTGCTGATGAATTGCAGAAAAAAAGTATATTGAAAACCACATATATTCTTGAAATGGAATATCAATGGTGTACGAAGTATTCTATTGTATATAACCACCTCCATTATACCTTGTAATACAGGGCGACGCAGGGCACATGAATGTCGCGAAATTTGGTTTCCATAGGCCGCCCAAATCGATTTTTGGGCTCTGCCACATCCAATGAAGATCGGGACACAGAATCATTGGACCGTACCTCGTGGAAGAGAATATACAGGGTTTTTCATTATACACTGTGCACATTTAAATTCGCACCATATGGGAAACTTTTTTATTATCAATATTAAGAAAAAACTTATTTCTCATAAAATATTCTGCATGTTCTAAGACCTGAAATAAAATTATCAGATATCAATTTTTTACAGTATTATACGAGGTTTGTTGTGTAATGAATGTAAATTACTTGGTAAATTATAGGTGAGGAAGGGCCTCTGAATTGGTGGTGCTGCTGGTCACTCGGTGTGTCATCTTACAGGAATAAAACAACTACCTGTAGCACTGGGACATGTTCTGTTTATTACTTCACTTTACTAGTATACATTAAACTACTTATTACTAACAATAATATTGATAGTAATTGTAATGATTAAAATGATTAGAATAATTAGAATGGAATTAGAATGGAATGGATGGAATGAATCCTAAAACTCTATCGTTAACATATTTATACGACGAGTCAAGTTCATCATTGGTAAATATAAATAATACTGTTTATGCTTATTTCACGCTCTGAAATTGACTTCGTACGTGCAACCTTCCTATTTCTTATTTATAAAACGATTCATGATTTATTGGAATAAGCTTCAAGGGAATTTATTATTTATATTATTGAAACTGATTGTTTTGACTAAAAGACATCACAGTTGAAAAATATGAATTTCACTCAGGAGTTTAAATTTGACATCGAAAATTAGTATTTAAAAAAGTTGATCAGAACTGAAAACTACGTTCAAATATGCAATTGCATCTATTTACATTGGAATAGTTATTTATGTATTAAGAGCGAAAAGTGATCCATTATTGCTTGAGAGTAATGGTTACCGGTAATACATACAACATTTTTTCTGCAATCACTTAATAATTAATAATAAGTAACTATTAAAAACAAATATAAAGTAGAATTCATGAAAACTTTTGAAATCTGTCAGTTTAAATATGTCAATTCAAATATGTTACAAACTTTTATATATGTCAATGTCAATACAAATTGTGTTTGTAGTATCGGTTGCTATGGGCAACGAGCGGTTTGCCGTTTTTTACGCTCGGCGAGCGTAAAGTAACTCTCCTTAAGAAACGTCAACTTTTCGTTGTCAATGGCAAGCGAAAAAGCCTACTTTTTAATGTGATTGTAGAAAAAATAGTTTTGTGCTTGTTTAATATTGTTTCTATTTTCTTGATAACGCTACCATATTTGCGTAAAATTCTAACGCGTTCTGACAGTTACTGTCAAACATTTG
>CAJUYH010005756.1:0-12011 GCA_910591685.1 Galerucella tenella | reverse complement strand
TTTGCGTAAAATTCTAACGCGTTCTGACAGTTACTGTCAAACATTTGTAGCTATCAAACATTCATTAGTTTGTCAGAGCATCCTATATTACACGTAACTACAGTAAAATTGGCATTGTTATTGTATCTAGAAATACATTTCAAAGAATGATACATTTTTTATATAAATAGATAAAATCGTATATTTGAACTGAGTAATTAATTCTGATCATTTTTCATTCATAACATTTTTCGATATTGTCAAATTTAAAGGTACTTTACTCTTGAGTAAAGTTCATATTTTTTTAGAAACCTCTTATAATACTGAAAAAAATTGTATTTTAGATTTTAGGACATGCAGAACTCTTTATGAAGGATGAGTTTTTTTCCTAAAGTTAATAATAAAAAAGTTTCCCATATCGTTACCCCAATTCGCAAATGTCGTAAGTCCATTTTTGCCGAAATTGGGTTTTTGGCACCATCTCGTTTAATACTATCCTAAAAAAATTTTTGTTTTCTTTAAACAGTTTTAAAATAACAGATTCTAACCCTAAATTACGTAGTTTACCAAAATAGAATCATCAACCACTAATAATTCAACCCAATAGACGTTTTTATCCTCCCTTGTGAAATCAAAATTAAACTGGACTTCCGACATTTGCGAATTAGGGTAACGATATGGGAAACTTTTTTATCATCAATTTTGGGAAAAAAACCTATTCCTCATAAAAAGCTCTGCATGTTCTAAAATCTAAAATACTATCATTAGATATCAATTTTTTTCAGTATTATACGAGGTTTCTTAAAAAATATGAACTTTACTCAAGAGATAAGTTTGATCAGAATTAGGTACTACGTTCAAATATACGATTTTATCCATTTATATAAAAAAATGTATCATTATTTGAACTGTATTTCTAGATGCAATAACAATGCCAATTTTACTGAGGTTACGTGTAATATAGGATGCTCTGACAAAGTCCAATTTGATTTTGATTTTACAAGGGAGGGTTGATTGTGTTGAATTATTAGTGGTTGATGATTCTATTTCGGTAAACTACCTACGTGATTTAGGGTTGGAATCTGTTATTTTATAACTGTTTTTAGAAAACAAAATTTTTTTAGGATAGTATTAAACGAGATGGTGCCAAAAACCCAATTTTGGCAAAATGGACTTACGACATTTGCGAATTAGGGTAACGATATGGTGCGAATTTGAGTGGACACAGCGTAATATGGACCCTTCTATATCTTACCTATTATTTAATACAGATAACAATGTTCCGAATAAGATTTGAAGGGTTATTGATGTAGTTTTTAAAATTCAACAATCTATTATACACGTTGTCCCAGAAAAGAGAGTGATTCATTCTACGACTTATTGATTTCCTTCATCGAAATGAATACAATCTGTATAAATTTAATGCTTTTTTTCCTTTGTTGAATGAATATGAGGAATTTTAATACACTTATTATTAATTACTCTTCTAAGCAGTATCAAGCTCAAGCACTCTCACAGTAATTAAAAGTAGAAGAGAAAATAGATTAATTACTTCATGGGAAACTGTAAAATTAATGCTGGGTAGGTTTTCGACAAACATCAGCAATTATTAAACTGCAAAGTGTGGGGCTTATTTTAATCACTTTATCCAAAAAAGCTCTCTATGGGAGATGAAGATTGCGCTGTAACATTTAATTCAAATAAAATCAAAACGAATTTCTGTTGAACGAAATCGCTTTATACTTTGGTTTTCTTGGATGTACTCAAATTACATGAATGTAATTTTTTATAAAAGTCATCAGCGGTTCGAATGGGTGGGGTGCTGCTGCTTTATTCTCAAGACTATTTGACTAAACGTTTCGATACTGTTTACCTTCCAAGAAATAAATGTACAGAATAATTTTTTCTCTAATTTTTTGGGAATGAAAACCACAATAATGTCTTCAATTTTTTTATTTCGACGTTTCGGTAGCGTTCCAGCTACCTTTGTCAAGACTAAATAATGATAAAATAATTTTTGGTCCCTATCTGACACAACGAAAAAAATATGACAACTAGACAATCAATAATATTTTGAAGCTTGAGACTACAAAACTTTGTTGTCAAATTTTATTAAGGTCCATTCATAGTAGATCACATCTCTGGTGAAATGTGAAATAAATATTTTATTTTATGACATTCCAAAGATATGATAGTCTACTAGAAATGGAATCCAGTGAGGTGCACCTTCCAGGAATGGTTTTTATTGGGATAGCGCTTTTTTTCTCCGCTTATTTTGGAAATGTTGTTAATAAAACGCGTTTGTTGTTACTTTTTTGTGTATGATTATTTTTGTTTTCAAAATATGTATGACTCAGTATGGTGATTTTGTGTATTGAAGTGTGTATCGATTAACAACTATACCAATGATAAATCATAAGAAAACCTGGATAAAAACTTATGATGCTATCCTGATATCGCAGGTAATTGATTATTGGAAATTTCTCTTTCTAGCATTGGTAACCAAATTTGACTACATTCGGCTGAAATACTAGCTACACATTTATCTGCCTTTAGTTGTATCAAAGCACTTTCTTTGATTTTTCGTCTTTTATTATTATTGGGCTCTTTCAATATTATTTTTGTCGAATCCCATTGAATTTTATGCCCCTCTTCCCAAGCATGTTTACAAATACCTGACTTAAAGAACTCCCTATCTTTGATATATTTTTTATGTTCACTTATTCGGACTTTCAATGGTCTAGATGTTTCACCTACATAGAATTTGTCGCATTCACAAGATATCTGATATATGCAATTAGATCTCAACGTATAAATAATGCCACAAGGAACTTACAGAGGATACAGAATAATGTTATCATTTGACCGGAATCCATTTTAATGTTTTTATTCAATCGTTGCTTCAGCCACATCTTTGAAGAGCTCTATCTCCAGTTTTGCATTTTTTTTTCTTGAAGAACGTTTTCGAATATATCAGTGAGATTCTCTTCAATTCTGCCACTTGGGGTTAAAAAGAATAACAATCACCTAGTTTGGGGAAAAATATTAATTTGGAAAAGTAATGGCCTTTGAAATCTTCTTGCGTTCAGTAGACGTACTGTAGCTTCCTGATTCTCAAAGCAAGTTTAACTCTCTGCTCACATCTATTTCAATAAATAGTTTTCTGTGTACTTTTAAATACTGCCTCATTTTATATTTTCCTATTTCTCGTAGTTGGTACCCACTGGAATCACACATGCGGAAAATTACAGAATCCAGGTCAGCGTAAAAATCAACTTTAACTGAAATGTATGAACTCTGTCGGTGAATTTGATAAAAATATCAGAGAATCAGTACACATAAATCAAATGGTGTTTCAATATTGGACTGCAGTAATGTGGATGTCTGCCAAATGTTAAAATATTGAAATAAAGGCCGTACATACCGGAAAATTACGGAGAAAATTAGAATACAATACAAATAAACGTGTGTCAATATTTATTATTTATCGATTGATTGGTATTAACTCTAATCATCATTCTTTTTTGCTTCTGTGGATCAACGTGCGAATTTCCTAAATTGGAAATGTTCAATCGTACAATAATAATAATTTACGTCATAAGTCCGGTAAGTCGAATAATACGAATATGATGTTTAATATCGGAGCCAGTAGAGGTGGTCAAGTTTTTAAACTCAGTGAAATTGAATTCGCAAGTGTAATAATTTCGATTTTAAATTCGCCATCGAAATGGTAAAGCTAGTTTTGAATTAAAGTAAAACGAAATTATTATAAAGGAATTTAATTCGGACGATACAATCTGACAACAATGGAATAGCCCTCATATTAGTTCAAATGTGAATTATTAAGGAAAAAGAAGAATAATTGAGGTTGAGATTTATCAATTTCATGCTAAAAAATATAATATGATAATGATAAATTGAAATATATTTCAATATAACTTATTGGAGATTTTTTAGGAGATGGATAACATTTATACAGGCTGAGTGCAAGTGAATTTTACATAGGTATACGTTATTATTTATTTATTACAAAACCCAACACCAGAGTATAAATTCAGCCTTATGTTAGTTTGGTAACTACCACTTGCATAGAAGCGAAGAGCTGCTACTGCTTATAATTGAAAAGTATGTATAAAAAGATGTCTTATATTCATGACGGATGTACAACTTCTTTCCTACCACAGTAGATTTGTTCATAGCTGATGCTCTTGTATGAGCTGCCAAATTCGGATTTAAAATGTTTATTAATTCGCCAGCAGCATCTTTAGAAAGTCTAAATTTTTAGCAACTAGCGGTCACTTAAAGTGAAGGAATCTTGCCTGAAAGTGTGCAGCACCGTTGTTGGCGTTGAAAAATCATCCTTCACAAGTTTCACAACAATATTAAGCACTATTTGATGCAGTTCTTCTAAATTTGCCATGTAGATTTAATAGTATATTACGTAACGTGTGTGGTAAGAAGCATAATTACGTAAGTGCGTAAAATGCTTCACAACACGAATTACGTACTATACCTTACCTACAACCTACTTGTATTTGTATTTATAATTTTATTATTAATAATACGTGAAGAACATCAATAGATATTTTTAATAATTTTATTGTATAACATTTAATCCCATAGTATATTAGTATATAGTAACAGTACAGTTATTAAACACAAATCATAAATCACTTCCTTTGCTTGTTGAAGCATAATAAACAACTGTTACATTATTAGAGGTACTTGGTAAACTTTTATCTCCATCTCTATTACTCTATTACCAATGAAAGAAGCACATTAAAGAACTAACGTTTAATCAGAATTAATATATTGTTGGTAATCAAAAGTCCATTTTTCAATTATCATCAATAAATTCTTAGCCCTTTGGGCTTTTCATAGTTAAACGTGGCCATATCGAATGTTTTAAAATAGTAAATTTTGAATGAAATGGCGACGTCTATTGATAGTTGCTAAGATGTTGCTAGGGAAGCCGTACGATTTACTTTACATCTGTGCGTTTTTTTACAGTGCGTAATAGACATCATTACATTGATACCGACTTATTACAGGGGGGGTCGTAGGTAAAAATATAAAAGGTTCTCGCGTCACTCTCATCTAACTAATAACTGCTTATTACTATGCTAATTAGTGATTGCTAGTATATAGAGTAACAAAAAAGGTTCAAAAAGGTAGTCAAACTAAAAGAAGGGATGTTAAAACTTTACAAAGTATTTGACAAAACGACAACACAAAATTCTAACCCCAAATAAATCAAGATTTCGCTAGTGGAAACTCGATTTTTAATTCTTACGTCTCATTACTTGCGTCTGAGGAGTTCGGTACACAAATTAAAATAATAGTGGGGACGTTGTCTAGCGAGAGCCGGCGTTGCCAGATGGTTCCTATTGTAATAAAAATATCAGAAATATAAAACTAAAAAAAAACAAGATAACCCAGGCCCAAACCCGGTTGATCAAAGTGTAACTATGTATAGAAATATCAAAAAATAAGAAATAAGAAACTAAAAAAAAAGCAAAAAAACCCAGCACCTAACCCAATATTGAAATAAATATGTAAATATCAGAAATATAAAACTAAAAAAAAAAACAAGAAAACCCGGTTGATCAAAGTGTAACTATGTATAGAAATATCAGTAAATGAGAAATGAAAAACTTGAAAAAAAATAAAAAAACCAAGCACCCAACCCGGTTTCGAACCTACGACTTCTGAGTTACATGCCCAATACCCTACCAACTGCGCTAATTAGCTCAAATTCAGATACATCGAATAGAAGGTGAAAAGCATGCTTGGACGCATCCATGCATGGTGGGAGGATTAGAGGGCTGCAGACAGGTGCTTTTATCCGTACAAGTAAAAATTGGCAACACAGGCAGACATAAGCTAATTGTGTACCGAACTCCCCAGACGTAAGTCTCATTATTTCAATAACGTCAATATTCAATATTATCATGCGCATATAAAAGCATTATACTCATCTTTTTAGTATTTTCTTGATACCAAAAAATGAAACACTAATCTGCTTGATTCACTCACCCAATTTAATGTAAAGAACTTTCGCTTATACCATAAAGATATTTTTAAAAGAAAAAAAAATTGATATACACGTTATTTGATTACAATTTTGTTACCCTGGCAACTATTTTGGGTGCAGCTTTGAGCTTGTCCTATAGAATACTCTCGAAACAATATGAATAAATCTATGTTAGCTTTGCATTTCCTTGATATTCACTTTTATGATTTACGTGTCATAAAACTGGCCATCAACTGAATACGCCGAAGAGATCGGAGCTGTGATGAAAATATGGGTCTGAAATATACATGAATCTTACGCTTGAAGAAAGTTTTGCATGTGTCCCGTTATATTGCTAAATAAAATATGAATATTACATAAAATGACATGGGATTTGAATATAGTTTGTTTCTGGAATAATTGGACGATACACAGGGTGTTGAACTCACGCGAAAAAATTCAGGAACGGATTATACGTATAAAAATAGGATAAAACATTTTTCTCAGCCCTCCCCCTTCCGAGATTTCAATCCTCAAAGGCGCTGTGTATAATTGAGTATTTATTTGCTTGAAATTCTGTAATTTCCGTGAGCACGCACTACACTGTTTGGAAAAAATCGATTATTTTCTTTTATCCTTTAAATATAGTGGAAATACTGTTGGACATAATTATGGAAACAAAATTGTCTTGTGCTTTGGAATTTTATAGTTCACGTAGGCAGCAATACTTCAGAATGACCTTCAAATGGTCAGTAAAATGCTCTACAAAAATTATCCTACACTCACCGGCAAAAAAACTCGCCCACCTAAGATTTTGCTGAAGTTCGTTGTCCAAGAACTTTCATAACCCTCCATAGATTTCAATTGTTCCTACGCCAAATTGTAGATAAATTCTTAGATATTGAGACTAACTCCAGAAAAGTTTTCCAAAATGTTGATATCTTATTTATACAGGGTGAAAAATAACCATGTATTTGTAGTCCTGTGAAACAGTTCGGGAAATTTATAGACTTCACGCTCAATTAATTTCAAAGACTATCCTTCATCTTTTAGTTTTTATGTCTTTATGTTTTTATGTTGATATCTTGATCTCTCTTGAAGAAACACGTATTCAAATAAAAGCCTGGAATTTCATAAACACGCCAAGCTATTAAGGAAGCTGTAGTTCTCTATGCTACATTTGTTGGAGATGACTTCATTTTAATGAACGACAATGCAAGATCGCATGTAGCGAATATTGTTAACCAATATTTGAATGAGGTTGATATGCAACGATTAGAATGGCCTGCATGTAGCAGGGATCTAAATCCGATTGAACATCTCTTGGATGAATTTCAAATAAACATTCGTGTACAGCTTTTTTTGCTAGAGGCGGGCATACGAAATATTGAAAAATGCCAATTATGTTCTTCTTTTTGTTTAAAATCACTGTTGAATATTGAAAAGTTACAAATTAAATTTCTTCCCTGAAGCAATTCCAGGCTTTTATTTGAATACGTGTATCTTCAAAAGCAATCAAGATATCAAGGTGGAATAAAAAGTGAAAGATAGCAAAAAGGATGATCTTTGTGGAACTGTTCCCGAACTGTTCCACAGGGTGTTAAGAAATTGGACTACAAATACATGTTTTTTTCCACCCTGTATAAATAAGCTATGAATATTTTTGGGAAACTTTCCAGGAGTTTGTTTTAATACCAAAGAATTTATCTACAATTTGGCGTGAAAGCGATTGAAATCAATGAATTACAGAAGTTCTTGGACAACGAACTTCAGTAAGTAGCGTCGAAAAATTGAAAAAATGACATAATGTATTACTAAAACAGCTCGGTATAACCTTGAATTACTTTGAGGGGAGGAAAAATATAAAATTTTCGTTATGTCCAACAATATTTTCAGTATATTCAAAAAAAAAATAATCGATACTAACCACCGATATTTTTTCTACATCTCTGCTACTTATAAGGAGGGTGATGATCAATTGATATTCAATATCAAACAATTTTTAAGCTCAGGATTTTCGGTGTAGAATGTTCACAATTTAATATTCTGTGTAGCATTTACATGAAATGATCCATCGTGTACTTGTATATCTATCTTTCTGTCTGTTGCTGTCACAATTTCAAAGCTTTTCGTTAGATGAGCGAAAAATTCCAATTTCTCTTCCTGTTCCAGAATATTGAGTTGAGTAAACAGGAAATGTCCATTTGATGTAAATCCCTTCTATCCTTATAACAAAATTTTACTTTGACTTCTCGGACTCGGACCAAGAAGATTAGGCCATTTATATTTTTTGAAAAAAGCTTTAAAGTGGAAAATGTTCATTTTTAGAAAGATTTGAAAACATTTAGGCCGCTGACACACTCACAGGATCTCATGCATTTTAGGTAAAACATGTTAAATATGATTCATTAAATTTATGTCTCTTAGGTAGGATAGCACTCCAATAAATTTCAAGATATCACTCAGTGGTTCTTTTATATTGTGGAAGATTTGGTAGCGGGAACATTCCACTAACAGCCTGTTTCACAATTTGTGGTGGACTCTAGGGATTAAGTAACCTTAACCGAGACAATAACCATTAGAACATACACAATCATCATTCAACTAATGGTCAGATAACTTATGAAATTATATCAACTTTTTTGCGTTGGTATATGAAAACCATCGAACAATATCATAGTATGATGTTCTATGTCAAATGAAAGGAAAAGAAGACCTTTGGAGGTTATGTTTTACAGTTTTCATACTGAAACTACCAAACTACCCCACGCTTCAATGGGCTAATTTACATTTTTTATTTTATTTCACCATTAGGAAGATCACATCATTTTGAGGCTCTGTGCGAAAAATTAGACGTCAGCGAGACTCCTAAGTCGCCTAAAGAAATCATAAACATTAAACAGCGCTCCTCTCCGAATTTCAGGCGTGACGTAATCGCATATAAAATCTCTCGTTCAGAGAGCGGATACCGCGCCGATCGGTTTTCGGTTAGATGACTACTTAGCTAGTAACAGTACTCTGCTTGCTTATATGCTCATAATTTTTTATAATACGTTTCAGAACGGTTTCAGCAAACTCTAAACAGTGTTATGTTTATGAAATGAGAACGTTTAGAAATAATTTAAACTATTTGACACAATGGACCACGACCAGAGTAAAGAGTATAGATATTGTTCGGCTCCAGAATGTAAAAGTACTACAATTGAAACATCTAACAAAACTGTTGATAAGGATGCAAAAAAATGGAATAGCAGAAAAGCATAAAAAGACTCAAAGCATTCACTGATAAGTGTGCATTTGAATCTGATGTAAACATTTGGAACCAATATTACCTGCTTCATCAAAATAAGTTTTTCTTGTTCTTTTCAACACTGGTGATTCAATTTCCACTACACATTCATCATAAAAAGCATTTGGAGAAGCTCCTTTAATTGGGCAATCTGCAGTTGAAAAAAGTTTTTACTGAGTAGCCTGTAGCGTTATCTCCGTAACTTTGTCCACCAGACCAGGAATAAAATAAAACATCTGGAATCACCCTTTATATCATTTGAGAGAGCATGTATCAATAAAAATATTGATATTTTTAATCATTCTGGCCGGAAAACAGCCAAAAACGATGTGTCTCTTAGTATAAAATTATAATTTAATAAACGTCAAGTCCACTTTTTTTTTAAATTAGGTCCACACATTTTATTTTATTAACACAAAAATTTTGAGAGTAATTCAAAATAAATAAATTCTACGCAAGGCACGTTACAGTCAGAAGCGTAATGTTGGTGCACATCAACTTTCAGATGCGGTGACGTCACAGTCATAGTCTTTGCACCGTTACGGTATGCTTGTTTAATTGGTTGTATTAGGAGAACGACATATTCTATTGACATGAAATTTTCAGAATTATATTTTTATCCTTAGTACTTTGTTTTGCGACAGTTAAAAATGATTTGAAAATTTTAGTAAACGAGCCCATTGTAGGATGGGAAATAGCCTCCTCAATATTTTCCAACAGGCTTTCTACTGTCCACTTCGACAAACGAAATCTGCATAAAAAATCGTGATTTCCTTGGTTAGCACAGCTATCCGTACTTTGGGTTGCGGTTAAATTTTTTAATGGTTCACCTATACTTATACCCTTGACCACATATTGTGAAACCCAAATTTTGTCGTAACCGTTGGATACTTCTCAACCATGAGGTAACCTATTATTGTGAAACTGGCTGTAGGATGTGCTTAACACTTAAAGGAACAAAACATAACAGGGGGCGATCTTTTTTGTCATCAAGTGTCCATGGGTATAGCGTGTATGTCCAATCTTCTTATAATCACTTTTTCTTTTCTGGAGAGTGTGGAGTCATGGTGATATTTCAGACTAGATATTTCATGAAAGGTGGAGTGTGTTGTGTCCCAGTGTGATTGCCAGAAGTCTTTGAGATGTTTTTTAAACAAGTTTTAATTCGTTATGGATTTGTAAGTTTGTTTTTGGGCTTTTATGTAACCTGCTTAGCGTCGCTGTCAGCTGTTTAATTCTCAGTGATTCCAATATAAGATGTGGTCCAAATTCTTGTGACCTTGGTGTTTTGAGAAAATCTCTTTCGTGGATATATTGTTTTAGAGGGTGTTTTGAGTTTTGAGACTTCACTCATTTCTTGGATTGAGTAGAGGGATTCTGTACAGATATCGACATGTTTATTTCTTACGTTAATTATTTTGAAAGCCTGGAGAATTGCGAATTGTGTTTCCAAAAGCTGTTGTGTAAAGGGCAAGTTTTTATCAAAAAATAATTCGAAATAAAACGGTTGTGGATTGGCCAAAAATTGAAACGTATATAAGTGGGTGGAATTATTTTTACCAAGAGCGGGACTCTGAAAAAATCATAACATGGATATAAATCTTCTGCTATCGTCTGGAATCAGACACATAAATAATGTCTGAAATAACTAATTCATAAAAATATATTATATGCCTTTAGACAAGTTGGGAGGAGCTTGCTGAAGTTAGAGGGCTTAAACAAAGGAAAATGTATGATAATTTTCCATATTATTTATGGGTGAATGTCGGTGGAGAACGATCGTATGTAGGTATATGGAACACGAGAAAAGTATCAATCGATACTGTTTGTTGTTGTTAAATGTTAGAAGGGTTTGTATATTTGAAAATGCGTGTGAGCGTTAAAATTTTTTCAAAAGTCACGAAACTGAATCATATAATATGGAACCAATTGTTTGTGCGTGTCAATACTACATTTTCTCCGCTTAAACCTGTTTTACCTGTTAGGTATATACGGCTGATCTCCCTAAGCAAATACAAAATAACTGTTCTTTTTTCACAGAGAATAGAATATATGCAAATCCTAGCAAATCACTTGTCCCTTCAGTATCTAAATGGTCTGTTGATGCTTTTGAAAACCAGTATTTCAGCTGGTTCATCTGCTATTTAATTTCCTTATATTCCAGTGTGTCCTGAAATCCACAGTAATGTTTCATATATCATTCTTGTCTAGTTCATTTAGTTTGTCTGTTACCACACCATTTTGGAGCTTATTACACGAGACTTATATTAAATTGAATAATAAATTATCGTTGTATTGATTTCTGCCTTACAAAGCAAAAAAATATAAAAAAAAACTTTCGATTTATAAAAGAACATTAGTGAAGACATGAGTAATATGTAGGTAATTTGGTCATGGCATACAGTATTGTGTCTATTCCATCATTCCGGTAATCTGTAAATGTAAATCGGTCTAATAGTGGAAACTTCCAATAAATTGTTTGGGCGGCTTCCATATTGAGTGATAAATATAGGCGATCTATATCACGATGTTCGTTGAATTTTATTGAAGCAGTTAATGTCACGTACTGGGTTTTTTTTCAAGACATATATATCTTTTTGAAGTAACCATCATTCATGAAATAATCATTCACATGAAAAATATATACAAAAGTAAACTACTTATACGGGGTGTCAATTTTAAAACAAACGGCATTTGATATTGTCTAAAATAATGACAACCAGGGCTATT
>CAJUYH010005755.1:0-22198 GCA_910591685.1 Galerucella tenella | reverse complement strand
AGCGGAGGTATCTTAATACTGATTTCCAAGAATATTAAGGGAATAAAATCTGTTGAAATTGTCGATGCTTGTAACATGTGGCTATTTATAAGGATACATATAAATTTTACATATTTTATCTTAGGTGTCGTATAGTTAAAGCCAAGCCTAAATGACCACATGTGTCGTAGAAGAAACTGTAAGAGGTGTCATCAGTAAATTCCCTCCTGATCAATTAATCATATATGGCGATTTCAATGCCAGAATAGGTGATCTTAATAGCTTCAAAAATTGCGATCCTCAGAACATACAGCTGAATATTGAACCTCGCGAATCAAAAGACAGCACCGTTACATTAAGAGGGAGGCTATTATTGGAATCATTGGAAAACTTGAGTTTTATTATACTTAACGGTAGATTCGACGATTTTCAAGGTGATTACACATACATAGGACAGTCAGGTAGCAGCGTAATCGACTTAGTTTGGACTAATTTGAACAATATCGATAATATATTAAATTTCGGACTTAACACAGACTTTATTTCAGATTACGTAAGCTGCGTTAGCACCACAAAACAGTCTAACCTATAGAAGTGAAAGTTTATAGGATGACCTTGAATACAAAAATGAGGTTTCAAACCCATCCACCTGAAGCGCTGGTTGCAATTGATTTGTCGAAACAGGCCTGGCAGCTAAGGCCTTTTGCTCGAGAAGAAGAAAATATTTCAAAATTCATCATAGCTGTCATATAGTTGTTGTCACCATTGTCTTTCATAGATTGTTTTATTTCGCCATTTGCTGCTGTTATTTGTGTTTTAATTAGGAACTGTAAGTGTTATCAAGTGTGATAATTAATAATATCATAATAACTTTATAATTGTTGGTGTGAAGTGTTGCGTTCCTGGGTATAGAGACATTACATTAAAACGACATAGGTTTCCCAAACATGACCCTTTGTTGTTAAATGAATGGGTTGCCTTTATTCGCAATCCAAAACTAAAGGAATTAGGCGCTGAACAGATTTATAAATCCTACAAAGTTTGCTACAGACACTTTGAACCACAATATATTGTTATTGGGACAAAAAGGGGCCTCACTCCCAAAGCTGTTTGAACAATCCTTCCAGGATTGATTAAAAATTGATGGGAAATACGTAATATTATTACTCTTAGGTATTACTCAGCGCGTGGTGGAATGTAAATTGCATTTAGGAATTCCTAAATTCGTTTTAGGTATTACCTGACTTTAGGAAATGGTTAGTGAAATCGGGCATTAGTCATTCAAATAAACAAACTTGAATTTAAAAAGCGCTATGAAATAGTTCTAAACCCATCCACTGCGATCGCTGAAATTCTTCTTTCCTTAGTATGTTTTTCGGCCTCAGATGCCTTGCCTATTTCGACAACTCAATTGCAACTAGCGCTTCAGGTGGATGGGTTTGACACCTCTATTTTTCATTCTAGGTTATCCTATTAAACTTTCACTTCTATAGGTTAGACTGTTTTGTGGTTAGCACTTTGGCTATACAACGTTATTTAGAAAGTGAATACACCCCAAACTGCCGAACCCTTGCAAAAAGGTACAAATGGGATATTTCAAAATTACAAGCATATAAGAATATAATATCACAGTACAACTTAAATCAAAACACAGATGATATTGAACAAATAGATAATCAATTAAATGATGCTATTATTAAATCCTGTAGGTTTTGTTGAATGAACTTAATAATTCTTCAGACTCTATACCACGCGAGTGTACGTGGCAACCGTGTGAATGTGTTCACCCTCGTGCCGATTGCTTGTGTGCGGAGTCAGTTGCGCGGAATAAGATTAGATCTCAGTTTTGTTACAGACAGTACACAATTATTCAATACGAGAATGTAATTCATTATTATAATTCTCTTCATTATAAAACATTTAAAAATTTCAAAATACAGTCCACTTATTGTCACCCAGTGATCCAATTTACAACATAATTTGGTCCAACGAGACGGATAAACAGTGACAACAATTGAAATCGATTTCCTATTGTGGCCGGTCGTTACGAAGCAACCATTTACGCCATTGTGCAGCAGATAGCCTCCAAGCGGGTACCTACCTATTTACTATAATCGCCAAGATTTGCACCCTGTATGGAGACTAGATGATCAGAAAAAGGTTGTAAGTCGTCCTTTATATTCTTTTTCCTATTTTTTACAATTACATTGCATGAATTGCCTAGAATTCTAGTGTAATTACTAAACAAAACAATCACTTTCTATTCATGCATGACAATTCGTTCACAATCAATCAATTTCAATAACTATTTCATTTCAAATTAATAAAAAGTGGTGTTTTATTTGTTTACTGCCCATCCAGTAACAATTTTAATTATTTTGACACAAATATTTAAAAATTACTTATCTTATAACTCATTTAACATAAATTTAATTCAATTAGGTAGTCATTTTATCAGTAGAACTAAAAGATTTTGGTCTGTTGAAACAATTCAATAAAGCATTCAATACTCTTATTAAACAAAATGTCGCAATATTTAATAGAAGAGAAACGCATTCGTGCTTCACTTAAACAAAAACTAACTAATTTAAGTAAATATGTTGATTCTATTGAAGTTGCACAACCTAATCAAAAACCTTCCATGAGTGAAATCAATGTTAAGAAACAAAATTACTGTAATCTGTATGAAGACTTTGAGAATATTTCCCACTATAAATGAATTTCTAGACTTTCTAAATGAAAGAATGGATCTTTTGGAAGATATAAATGATCAAAGGTCAAGTTCTTCAAATCCTACCAAACAAGAGTCTATCAATAAATTTCATAACTCTAATCACAGATATTCACGTCCTCCATTACAAGTACACTCAACCTTTAAAGGAGGGAAGTGTAATATTTGTCACAAGGACCATTTAATATATTCATGCCATGAATTTCTTAAATTAGATATAGCAAGCAGACAAGCAGCTGCTGCAAAATTATCACTATGTAAAAACTGCCTTAGAATAGGTCATGCTGTAGACGCATGCACTTTAGGTCCATGCAAAAAATGCCAATTGAAACACAATTCATTATTACACTTGGATATAAATCCAGGTAGTAATAGTTCCACTAACCCAGTTGAGGAAAACAGTGAACCTATTCACTCAACTTTTCTAATAAATCCTTCCAATGATCAAGAAAGCTGCTACCAAATATGGTTATCTACAGTTACCTTTTTTGTTCAAAATGCATATGGTGAAAAAATTCAATGAAGAGCAATACTTGACAGTGGCTCACAAATCAATTTATTAACAGAACAATTTGCAAAAAAACTCAATTTAACATTGCTAACCACAAATCTGTCTATTTCTGGAATAAACCAGACAGTGTCTAACATAACAAAAAAATGCCTACTCAACATCTTCTCTAAGTTCTCTGACTTTAACATTCCAACTACTTGCTACATTGTTCCCACAATTTCCAACAATACCTTTACACAAAATATCAATAGATAATTATAATATTCCTTCCAACATCCAATTATCAGATGAATAATTCTACAAACCTCAAGAGATAGATGCCATTATTGGTTCAACGCTATTTTGGAATCTAATCATAGAAGGTAAATTGATATTAGGTAAAAATCTTCCAATACTTCAGAATACCAAGTTAAGTTGGATAATAGCTGGACCTACCCCTATAATGTCGAATAATGCCTGGTGCAATTTTACTCAGACAATTCCTGAAGACCACCATTTAAAAAAAATTTGGGAGTTAGAAGAAGTATCTACAGCACCTAAGCAGGCTCAATATGATATAGAATGTGAAAACATATTTCAATCAACCACCTATCATGATGAAACTGGAAGATTTGGTGTTTCAATACCCTTTAAACATTCACCCATTTTATTAGGCGACTCATTGTTATCTGCCAAAAAACAATTCTGGTCATTAGAACGCAAGTTTGCAAAGGACCAAGAACTTAAAATCCAATATTCCACATTCATTCAGGAATACCTTGCTATGGGACATATGTCTAAAATATCCAATCCAATTTCAAATTCACAATTTTCCTATTTTTCACCTCACCATGGAGTACTTAAACAAGACAGTTTGACAACCAAACTCAGAGTTGTGTTCAATGGTTCGCATCCTACCGATAGTGGGTGGTCACTAAACGACCTCCAATTTGTCGGTCCTAAAATTCAAAATGAAATTTTTCCAATTCTGCTTCGATTTCGGACATACACCTATGTTGTGTCTGCAGACATCATGAAGATGTATCGTCAAATACTTGTTCATCCAGACCACAGGTCATTACAACTTATTTTGTGGAGAGAAGATCCTAATAAAAACCTTGAAACCTTTCAATTGAATACCGTTACATATGGCACCACATCAGCTCCCTATTTGGCACTGAGGTGCTTAAAACAATTAGCAACTACGTGCGATGATCCATTAGTTTCAAATATTATTATCAACGATTTCTATGTAGATGACTTATTGACTGGTCATAACAATTTACAAACTTTACAAGGTATTTGCAAGTCAATAAATGATCACCTATCATCAGCTGGTTTCATTCTAAGAAAATGGATATCCAATCACGCTCAAGTCCTCACCCATTTAAACAAAGATGGCGATGATTTAACGATTTTAAATCTTAGTGAAGGTGAAAGCTCCAAAACCCTGGGCATTAAATGGTTTAGCAAAGCTGATCAACTAAATTACTTCATTTCTGAATCTCATTCTTCTCAACCATTGTCAAAACGCCAAATACTTTCTGAAATAGCTCAAATATACGATCCCTTAGGTCTGCTGAGCCCTACTATAATTCTTGCCAAAATATTAATTTAGCGTTTATGGTCATTAAAAATATCATGGGATGACTCTGTTCCTATAGAGTACAGCCAACAATGGAACCACATCAGAAATCAATCAGTTAATCTTAATCAATTAAATATACCAAGACATGTGATAGGAGAAAATTCTAAGCCAATTGATATTCACTTTTTCTCCGATGCAAGTCAACATGCATACGCAGCGTGTTGCTATATTAGAAGCCAAGATGCTAATAGCCAAATGACAGTTCGACTACTCTGTTCAAAAACTAAAGTATCTCCAATTAAAACCATAAATTGACTATAGCCCCCGTCTTAATCCTACTCTTAAAACTCGATTCTACATTCACCCATTCAACTCTACTCTGTAATTTGGAATTTAAACCTGACCCTACATGTCTATTTAAAATTAATTCCCTAAAATGTTTAAAGTGTCCCACGTAAGTTTATAATTTTCTCAAAGTTCCCATAGATAATTTATTAGGTAACCGAATTGCCGCATTACATAATTTTATTTGTCTATGCATTCGTTTTATCCAAATCTCCGCGTCCCTACTGGTAAATTTATCAAAAATTATTTTTCTCAATTTTTTTATTGAAAGTAATAAACGGTCGGATTGTTCAATTAAAGTGTTAACAGACTTCATTGGAGCGGTAAATATATAAATCGAAAAAATATCACTTACCCTTTTTAATTTTCCTCAATTTCGAAAGATGTTAGCGGATTGGGCTTCCCAACGTCGATTTGTCCTGTGTATTTTAGGCTGCTGAACTCCTCTACGTGCGGCCGGTATGTTTCGGTCACCCTTTGGGGTAGGAATACCGCTCTATCTTCGAGTTGGAGCAGCACTGCCTCCCCAAATTTCGTCTCCACTATTTGTCCTGCTGTTATTTGGAACGGTGTATCCTTAGGTAACTCTGCCAGTTTCACAACTGGTTTTTTTTTCTATAAGAGACACCGAATTAAGTTTAGTAAGGTCCATCCATAAAAAATGAAATGAAGCGGTAAATATATAAATCGAAAAAAAAATATCACTTACCCTTTTTAATTTTCCTTAATTTCGAAAGATGTTAGCGGATTGGGCTTCCCAACTTCGATTTGTATTTTAGGCTGTATTTTAGGCTGCTGCCGCTAGCAAAACTACTCTCTCCCGGCTTGCGTTTGCTTATTTATGTGTGTCTTCCCCACCATGTGCAAAAAACACGTGACTTTAAGATAGTGAGTTTTTGCAATGGGAATTGCGGTGTGATTGCCTGTCCTTCCTTAAGATTATAAGTTTCCTTTTTGTGTTCAAATTTTAGATTGAAACTTCCTATTTACAACGGGTATTGTAGATAAAAACTTTTTATCTCAAGGCTGTAGCTTCGGTTTTTCCCATTTTTGCGGTAGATTGTTACTTCGTGTGCGTTGTCCATTTTTGCGGTAGATTGTTACTTCCTGTAACAATGGGTAGATAAGAATTCCTTATTTGTAACGTTCGTAGGAAACTGGTATTGTATATAAAAACTTCTTATCTCAAGGCTATAGCTTCGGTTTTTCCCATTTTTGCGGTAGATTGTTACTTCGTGTGCGTTGTCCATTTTTGCGGTAGATTGTTACTTCCTGTTACAATGAGTAGATTAAAATTTCTTATCAGAAAAACAATTTAATTATTTGCAAAGTTTGTTTTAAAAATATTATTGATAAAAAGAAATTATTTTTGTTAATAAAGTTTTGAGATGATTTAAAAGGTCTCCATTAGGACATGGGATATCAAATAGGTTCCAATTAAAGGGTCCGGCTGCAACAAGTTTTTTGGTAAACTCATTATATTTGTAGTATGTGGTGTTTTTGAAAAAGTACATGTGTCCGTCAATGTACTGGAATGCTCCTGTAACATCTGTGGGTAGTCCAGGGAAAATATCTTTTATTTGTCCTCTATTCTGGACAGTTTTCAAGTTCTTGTCAAATTCAATATAATTACTGTTATTATAAAATACATATATTTTCCCATTATTACTTTGAAACATTGTGTTTATTTGGGAATTTTTAGGTATAATTAAATTATTTTCCTCAAGTATTTGTAGAGCGGGAAAATCTGCTACATAGTATTTACGGTCATTGACTGCTATTAAATTATCTGAAGAACTTTGAAAAATTTGAATTACGGGACCCACTTCTTCAGGTGAATAATCATCAAGTATTTCTGGTTGCGCGGGAATAAGTTTCGAGTTCAAATCAATGTTCCATAGGGACTTTTCATTAATAATATATAAATGGTAATTTTCAAATTCACCAGCCATGGCAATGAACATATACTCCGGTGTTATGTCGCATACATTTTTATCCGGTTCATTTGGTTGATGTCTATGATCAAGTGTCTTCGTAGTCGGTGGCAGCGCTGATGTGGGTTTGAAAGGATTATTTACATATGTATTGATTGGTCCATAAAGAGCTTCAAGGGCCATTTTATCATCCTCATCCAATTTAGGAGCAATGTTGAATTGATACCATGGATACATTATTGCTGCCTCAATATCACTGTAAGCAATTCCTAGGATATGCCCAATTTTATGAATTAATACCATAAGTAGACTAGTCTGATCTTCTGAACTTGATCCATCCAAACTTAAATCCCACTTCTCATCAGCATCAATATGAAGCTCTATACAACTGTTGCCTTTTGAGAAATAAGCATGTGCCAACACCTTTCCGGAACCATCAATTGTACTGGAGCACTCATCTCTACCTTGGTAATCTGCTCGAAAATAGTGCCTTCCCCGTACAACTGTAATAGTTATATCGGGAGCATAAGGCCGTGTTGTGTGTATTAATTCAAATTTAAACTTAATTTAAACATCGTCGGAAGCTGCTTCACTTACAGCACATCTTGGTCTATTTAGAAGTTGAATTGTTTTTTCATCTAATTCTCCCGTTGCAGGGATATTATATCTTTCTTGAAAACTCAACAAATAATCCTTAAGTTTAGTCAAATCATTTTCATTTGTGTACCCAAAACGTTGTAAATACTTCATAGCGTACTGTTGGTGGACAACACATAGCGCTGGGCAGAGCGCTGCTGCTAATATTATTATTAACATGATCTTCACCCTTCTGTTATCCTCAAAAAACTAATCCCCAAACACATTATTAACAACATATACATTTTTAAAAAAAACCTCCCAAAGACTCAACGTTCACCGTTACACGTTGCGTTTGACGTAGCACGCGACTTGTCACGCATATTTCAGTTCAAATATAGCATGTTAAGCCCCCCGGTATATTACAAAATTCGTTATTCAGTAATATTTCAACATAAGTTACTTTTAAGCCCCCCGGCAGGAACCAAAGACTCGCGCGCCGCCTTATCTTCCTAACGGTTCTCGATTACGTTACCAGCAAGAAGCGTACAGTGCGCGCGCTGTTTTTTTATTAAATCGACCCTGGCGCGCCGCCTTAAGGTTGATTCTCACTATACGTTCCATTTCCGTTCCGTAAGACTTCCTTTCCTTTTACATAAAATATTATTAAATGTAAAGTAAGTGTGTGTATACACATCTTCCGTTCCATATACATTCCTTTTCCAGTCCTTCACGTTGAATATCATTCGAAACGTATTTTTACCGGACAGGCTGAAACGTGCAGGAAACGGTATCGGTAGTGTGAACATAAATGCGTGCCAGTTCGATACAATTTATTATAAAGGAGTGATTTAAATATGAATGACGAGAAGCTGATTGAACTTGTTAGGCAAAATACGGCCCTTTATGATTTTGAAAATAGTAAATATAGTGACAATAACTGTAAAGACAAGATCTGGTCAGCAATAGCAAAAGAACTAAATGTTGCATTGGGTAAGTACAAAAGTATTTAGACATATATAAATATTTATTTATTTCATTCGAGGAATATTGTGATACAAAAAAGTACCTATAAAATTAATATGTTATAATAATACAGGCTAAACTTTTTAAACTGCATCCATTTGCCAGTCAACAGCTCCTATTGGAGAATTGAAATAATCTTTGTAAATATCTCTAACTTGAAATGCAGTAGCTGTAGCATTTCCTCCTTGTTGCGGTAAAGTTCCGAGGGCAGAGTTTGTATCTGTGATAAAATTTTCTGAACGAATGGTATCTGTATCTGTAGAGTGGGGAGGGTGAGTGTGTAGGCTCACAGCACTTAGGCCACATGTGACCCATTGTACATCCTCCCGAGGAGTTGTCCTCCTAGGTCATTGTCCATCCTGTCCTTCTCAGGAAGGTGGTCAGGTCACTAGGAGACATTAATGAACGAATGGTAAAATCTTTGATAAAATTATGTAATATACAAGTTGTTAGGACAATCTTATCTGCATATTCTGGCGAGGATTTTAATCTCCGATTATAAAATTGAAACTTTTGACTTAGAATACCGAATGAATTTTCAGAACATCTTCGAGCACGTGATAGTCTATAATTAAAAATGTTTTTTGTTATGTCGTCTCGTTGTTGATTTGAAGAAAAGGGTCTTAATAAATTTGCTTTTAGGGGAAAAGCCTCATCACCCACTATAACAAAAGGCGCCTCCTGGTTGGTACCCGGAAGTACTGTTGGATTAGGAATA
Organism: Galerucella tenella; assembly: GCA_910591685.1. Classification (NCBI taxonomy): domain Eukaryota; kingdom Metazoa; phylum Arthropoda; class Insecta; order Coleoptera; family Chrysomelidae; genus Galerucella; species Galerucella tenella. Next base: position 12,811 of record CAJUYH010005755.1, on the reverse strand, counting down.
TTTAAGGCACTTCTTTGTAAAGCTTTTCCTAAATTTGAATGCGCAAAAATGCCGCCATCGCTATTTTTTCCATATGATCCTACGTCAACAATAATGAAATTATATTGCGCATCTACAAGCGCTAAGAGTACGATCGAGAAAGTCTTTTTGTAATTAAAAAATTGAGAGCCAGAATTAGCTGGAGCTGTTATCACCACATGTTTCCCGTCTAGAGCTCCCAAGCAATTAGGAAAATTCCAAATGTTTTCAAAATCTTTGGCAATTCTTCTCCAGTCTTCCTCTGTGGGTGGCGGCATTGTCTTTACTAACATTTTGTCAATAATTGCATCACAAACTTCTTTGACAATAGCACATACTGTTGAATGACCCAGTCTGAAGCTAAAAGCTATTGTGCGGAAAGAATCACCTGTTGCCAAAAACCTGGAAAGAAAAAGGATAAATGCAGATTTTTATTGTACCTGTTTTTTGTAGGTCTGATTTCTATACGAAGAAATGTTCAACGTTTGTTAAAATAGACATTTACATACATATCAAATTGGCAATTATTCCTATACCTATTTCATATTTTTTTCATTACAGGTTCAACATGCAAAAGTAGATGGAATCAGCTAAGGGACCAGTGGCGAAAAAATAAAAAAAATCATGTAACGAAATCGGGACAAGCCAATAAGCCAGTAAGGAAGTGGCGATATGAAGAGCAAATGTCTTTTTTAGAACCATTTGTGCGCCAAAGGGAAACAATTGGCAATCTTAACGACACTAATGATATAGAGGAAGATGAATCTGAGACACAAGAGAATTCCGCTGTTACTGAGACCCAAGAAAATACCAGGGTTACTGAAAGTGATGGAAACACATCAGAAGCTGCAAGGATACCTGCTACTGCTACCGAATTTACACCTACTCTAAAAAAGCAGCGATTTTCTTCAAATGTAAAACAATTATCGAAACTAAAAAAAGATGAACCTGCTTCTTCACAATTAATGAATTACCTTATTGAGAAGCAACAAGGAGAAGAAGCTAGTCGCTCTGCAGCAAAAGATCCAACAGATTTCTTTTGTGAAAGTATTGCTGAAAAAATTAAGCGATTCACGCCATATTATCGAAATATCGCTGAAAGTAGAATATTTACTTTAGTGCAAGAATTGGAATTAGAACAGCTTTTACAAACGCAGGATCGGCCACAAGAACATTCCAAACAGCAATATCCTAATAACAGCAATTATGCTTTCCCAAATGTCGTTCCTTCTAATCAACTTAGATATGTGAGTTCGCCGTCGCCCTCTCCTGCTTCTTCAGTTTCCACAGCTGCATCATACCTAGCAACATTTTCGTATAATGATGGACATTGTGACAACAATTAAGTTCTCATGTTTAAGACTACGGTTTGTTTGTTCGTATATTTCATAAAAATAAACTACTTACCTTAAACAGACGCACAGTTTATGTTTCGCTGATATTGATTCCCTAAATTTGGTATTTTTTTTCTTTATTACAGGTTCGATGTTGGATAGTATGTCGTAAAACTTGTATTTTGACATGCGCAAATACTGGAAAAACTTGGTGTCATCATCTAGGAGTTCTTCATATAACGTAATATATTCTCCTTCAATATTTCTTTTTTTTAACATGTCATGTACCCAAAATCGTCGTTTTGTTTTTTTCGATTGAGCTTCTTCATCCAATATAATAGCCGCTATAATTAAGTTTTCTTCAGACCACATTTTAAGCTAATTTCTATATCAACATAATCACACACTAAGTTACATCAGTAACTGACTTCTACGGACGGAAAAGTGTGCATACGACCGAATTTACTGGAACGTCGATGTAATGGTTACGGAACGGAAATGGAACGTATAGTGAGAATCAACCTTTATCATCCTAACGGATCTTTCTCGATTACGTCACCAGCAAGAAGCGTACGGTGCGCGCGCTATTCACATTGCAGCATGTAATACCTTTCTTCGCATCTAAAACACATGAGAGCTCATGGCTATGGCTATAGACGCGTTGGTTGTGGGATCGAATCTCACTGAAGTTTTTTTCGGACTTTTAAAATTCTAGCGGAATAAAAATTGCGGCCAAAAATTACAACGCGCAGAAATGCCGCGCCGCGCCCGCGCTCTCTCTCACACTCATTGACTCCATGACTCTCTCTTTCTCTAACACACTGTTTTCCCTATACTTGTCGTGGAACTCTCTTAGTATATCTACTGCACTGAAGATGGCTTAATAGCCGAAAGCGCTCTGCGATTTTAAAAGTTACATTTTCACACAGAATACAAATATGTTTTCTTGACTTCCTAGTCATGTGTACTCAGATATAAAGATATTCACCAAAGATATTCAATTCTGCTCTTACCTTAATGTTAAACACAGTTTTTCTTCTGGTGATATTGGCCTAGGCCATTTTTTAGATGGGGTTGACTGTATCTTGTTTTTAATTTTGCTCAGTACTTCGTTAAATAAATAAATATGGTGTTAAGCGAAAGAACTCCTTAAATTGAAGATCATTGTCGACCAAGTGTTTCAAAACTAATATCTGGTAGGTACCTTCTTCTTCTCATATCTTGAAAATATTCGAATCATTACTTTCAAGCGCCAACTGTATCACCAAATCATCATCCTCATCCTCTGCATTCTCCAACAATGCAACCACCAAATTTGCATCCATTTTCACAATTGACTATCCGTACTTGTCCACACCGTGCTTTAATTCCGGAAGGAAATATTACCTCTACTATAACGGAAAAAACAATAAAAACCGCTTTTGCATTTGGAACAAGCAGAATTGCGTTAACGAACTCGCCACCGAAAAAATTCGTGCTACCTCAGCGGAATTTTTCGTAACGAAATTCAATAAAAACCAAAACTTAACACGGTAACATGGAAGCAAGAGGAATATCATAACCAGATGATGACTGGCGGATAGCGCGACAGATCGTCAACGCGGACAGATTGAGGTGGACCATCTCTTGCTTCTCCCCCTTTAAATCCCCAGGAACAGACAGCATTTATCCCGCTCTACTTCAGTGGGGCCAGGATGCCTTAAGAGGGGCCTCCTCAAAGGTATACAAACCTCAAAACATAAACAAAACTGGTCACTTATCTAGTTATTTTTAAGTTCAAAATATTCACGATAGATGTCGCTAGTGGTATTAAATCGGCTTTATTTTATATGCTTCTCTTGACGATTCAAACAAACGCCTCTCCGGGTCAGATGTTTCGATTGGTTTCGATCAGAGATAATATACACAAAGTTTTGATGTTTTGGTTTCAAATAAAATTTCTGCCAGCAGTATAGTCTGGGGCCAGCAGGTATTTTTATTCATTTTCAATCGCAATAAGTAAATAATGATTTTATTTATTTACCAGGTTGATTTAACCTAGGTATTTTCATTTCTTCTTAAATTGTTTCTGTACTTATAAGATTAATTTTGAAATTAAAATAGTATATGAATCATTGTAACATCTGTTGTTTACATTAGAGTTAAATAATAGTTTTAACGCATTAGTTGAACCAAATGTATTAGTAATTTCAAATTACATAGAAATCGCTGATTCTAACTAGCTTGCACATTATACTTATTGTTTTGTCTATTAAAATATAGGAATTGCTTTGACGACATTATTATTATGTTAATTGCATTCATTCTATTCTACTTCGATTGGAAATAAACATGTAAGGAAATCGGTCTCTTGAGTTTTACTTTTATATTAGTTACTTAATTATTATCGATATCCTGAACTTCCATTACATGGCGATCCTGCCTAAAACAATTGTATAGAAATTGTTAAGCATCAAGTATAAGTTTTTAAATTATGGGTCAAAATCAGTCTAGGGATCAAGAAGTTGCGGAAAATGGAGTTGTAAACTCAAATTTCATAGTACAAGACAAACAGATACAAGTGACAGGAGATATTAAAGTGTTACTTCACATAGTTGTCACCGTTCTGATTATTAAATTGTGATTCAAAATCTAAAATTGCCACACAAGAAGGATAAAAAGGAATTTCAGAAAAGAAATGGTGCGAAGAAGAAATTCTGACATCGGAGGATTACATCGTTGTGGTGATAGATAGAACTTTATAGTTTTGTGTGAGCTAATACAGTTACTGAGAGCATATTTTGAAAATACTTTCGATTCTACAGGGTGTTCCAATACTACGTAGCAGCACAAAAATACATTTTTTTCAATGGAACGTACTATATTTTGTTTAAGAATCGAAAAGATCTCACCGAGAGCGTTACAAAAATATAGCACTCTAATATATTATAAGGGTGTTTTACAAAGATATGACCAATTATTAGCAAAAAAGACCTCCTCTTTAACACTCTGCAGAACAGTAAATTGAAATAAATCAACAGGTGTTTGTATTCAAATGTCATACACACATCATTGGCTGTGCTCAGTATTAATTACTTTTTTCATCTGTGGCTTCTTTAATACAGGGTGGAACAAAACGCAAATCAAGCAATATCTCAAAATTTTTAAATGAATCACCCTATAAGTCTTTTTACAATTTGTTAGTACAATTAATAAACTTTCAAACGATGTAGTAAACTTAGGGCATTAGTTAATGGAAAATCGTAAATATCTCATGATAATGGTCAAAAACAAGTACTTTACGTACACAAATTAAATGGCATAAAATTTTTACGAGAGTCGATTCGCTGAATGCAGGAAGTAGGTATTTTGTAACTAACACTAAGAGCCTGAAATACCCTTAATACTGGGTCCCTAATCTTTTGAAAGTATTGATTTGCCGCGAATTTTTGCTCAGTGTCTGAGGTTTCCCAAGAAAAAGCCAAAGTTCGCTTAAAATTGTTAAATAAAACGGTTGAGCTATCTCTTATTCCATCTCTAATGGCAGCAGTTTTCGGTACGTTCCTTCCTAATGTTTTTTTCTAGTTCCTCATCCCTGTTTTTTTCCGCAGCTCTGCAGCTGGCAAGTTTTATTCTTACGGTAAGTTCCCGGCATGTTCACGGCAATTTCACACAAGTTACAACTTTAAGGCAACTTCCAGTCAACTTCGTTCCTGTTCCCGTTCCGTGCACAAGACCATCTGCAACCATCGATTGAGAGCTGCAAACATCCTCAGCCCTTTAGGATATGTTCCTTCGTCTTATCTTTAGCGTGAGTAGGATTTGGATTTGGCGTGCTAATAATAACAATTCGGCATTCTATTCCCTCAATTATTGGAATATTTAATTTATGTCGAGTTTCAAATAATTCAATAAATGATGATCATTTGAATTCGTTGTATTGATTATTCAATAATTATTGAGTTTGATAAACGTGTTCGAAAAAAAGTTGATTCATTTTATTCATTTATTTCGTAACTTAACTTTGATTTTTACAAGGGGTTTCCAGCTTTCCACCTTTTGCTTCTGGTTTTAATTCCTTCGTTTCGATCAAAAGGCTGGTGGCGTCCTATTTAATATTAATTTCACACCCTATCCCAGTAATAGCGTATAAAATAGTTTAATTGGTGCCGAATTCCACTTCCTGAGGTGGAGTGCTCTAGCCTGGGGCTTTTTAGGTTGAATAAAGGACGTATCATCAAAACAACAGTAATTTTCTCTAAATATGAAGTATACCTTTCTTACTTCCATGTGATTATATTTTTCATGCACCTATCACTGAAATAATTTCACATGCTAATGTCAGTTATTACTTAAAGCTCTAAATTATTTATAATCTTGTAATAAATATTGTTATTATCTAGACATTTCGACTTTTTATGTTGTGTTTAATTTCTTCGATCTTCAGTTATGGCTTTTGAAGAAAATATTCCCACCTCAGACCTCATTATATTGACTCCTATTTTTGCTTTTGTTTGGTTCTTGATATCATGTCCGACCATCCTGGTTATGGCGTCTGGAATAACATTTATCACTCCAGGAACATATTTTATAACATAATCACATTCTTGATTGCATTATTATATTTATTTGTTGAAATAGACACAAGTGATTGATTGTCAGTCTCCACAGCAAACTTATTATTAGGTAGATAACATCTTAATTCATTAATACAAAATATTATGCTTGCTAGATCGAGTTCACCGATGCTGAAGTTTTTTTCTGCCTCCTTGTTTGAACGTGATACAAATGTTATAGGTAGGTACTTTTTTGTCTCGTTATTTTTGTAGTGATATTCCAGCCAATTTGTGGATGGATGCATCCGTTTCTAAAATTAATTCTCGAGTATGGTCTGGATGATATATTTTCACTTGCTTTTGAAATAAATGTATTATTTCTTGAAATGCTTTCTCTCTTTCTTGAGTCCATGTCCATTTGTTATTTTTGCATAGCAATTCTATTAGTGGTATTTCTTTTTCAGATAGGTTCGGAACCAGCCTCTTGAAATAGTTTAGCATTCCTAGAAATTCTCTTAGTGTTCCAAGGTTTGTAGGACGTTTATATTCTTTGATCAATTTCAATCTTTCAGGGTCAATTTCTATCCGTTCTGCTGATAGCAAATATCCAAGGTAGGTTACTTCTTTGAAAAATTTGCATTTCTTTGAGTTCAGCTTCATGCCTGCTATGCTTATTGTGGTATGGTACACTAATTCAGGTTTCTCGCATCGACACATATTCTCAAATCCCCATCACGTTTAGGAACTATTATTGTTGGATTTATGTATGATGTTTCACTATATTCAACTATACCGTCTTCAAGAAATTTTCATGCAGCTTCTTGTACTTTATCTTTTAATTTGTATGGATTGAGGTAGGTATGTTTTTGGTTTGAATTATTTTAGATTTCCAATTTTTATTTCATGTACATAATCTTTAGCAACTCTCGACTCTTTGTTCACTAATGATCTGTACTTTTTCATCAACACTTCTACACATTTCCTTTTTATCACAATAAAAATCCATTCCTTCATCATTTAATCCTTGCTTCCTTAAATCATTTTCTTTTCCTTTCTTAATCCAATTGAAATATCCTTGTACCCGAATTCATTTCTTCTTTAATACATAGTTCGAATGTCCTTCCACCTGGATTCGTTTGATTTTTACTATTTTCATTCTTCACTCCTTCTTCATCATACCATACATCCTTCCTTTTGCATTTATCATTATTTTCTTCATAATATATGTCTCCTGTTTCTTCCTTTCCAATTCCCCAATTCTTGGGTGATTAATTATAGCTGCATGTTTTTCTAGCTCGTCTGATCCAATAAATATGTTACACTTCGTATTAGGTATTATCAAAGCTTGTATATTATGAATATTATCATTTAAAATCAAATTTACTCAAATAGCTTCATTAGTTTCCGTTATATTTTCAGAGTTATCCACAACTGATGTTATTCCAGCACTTCCACATAACGTTGGAAGAAGATTCATATGTCAAGTATATGCCTTCAACGTCCCGTGGAAGATGTTCGTTTCGGTACACGATTAGCATATGCTGACCACATACTTTTTTTTCAGTAATTTTTGAGCACATCTCTGTAAATACATCCATAGCAAGTGCTAAGAATTTTAGATTCAAACTTGTTTTCTCCGTAGATCTTTCGCATATGATTCGCACATACCATAAAAGTCCACCTAAAGTTTTTTTTTATTATATATTAAGCATATAATAATGATTTACCTAAGATCCTTTTCACTACATTGTGCGCATTTTCTTTTTGCAAAACGAATTGCATTGCTTCACTTGGTGATGTTGGTTTCATGCAACGAATGGTGGTACCCAATGATTCTTTTAACCCAGAAAGAAAAGTTTTTAAAGTTAAATTTTGATATAGTAGTCGTTTTAAGTTTTTACCCTCTTCCATTAATTCATGTAAGCCTACATAACTACAAAATAAGTTCAAAATGTATAAACACCTATCATAAAATAATTGTGGATTTTCATTAGAATTTTGTCTTAGCATTACAAGATCCCTGTTTAGACAGACTTCATCTTTTTGATCTGAGAAATTTCTTGTTAAAACATTTTTGGATTATTCCAAATATTAATTATCGTTCTAGCTTTACCTTTCATTTTGGCAATTATAGAATTCAACAAATAAACGTTCTGAAAATTATAAGGATTTGCTTTATCAACAAAATTATTGATAATTGTTTCGCTAACAGAAATAAATTTATTCAGGTCATTTGGGTTCCCATCAAAATCGGGGATACAATTTGAATATTCCCATTTAAAAGGTTGCAGGGCCATATTTATTTGATTATTGTCAGTGCTATCTAAATCTAAATTTGTCGAGTTGAGTCAGTAATGGTTTGAGTGCTTCACTCAAATCGTTTACACTTAATTCAGTAGTCATAAATTGTACTTACAGAACAAAGAAGACGATTTGCAACATGCCTTACTAGATTATAAGAATTCACAGCTGGATTCTTGCAGAATTCGGACGATATTGATCCCAAATCTCGTCGAGCGATTAGTAGTGGCTGGAACAGGTCCTCTGTGGACGGATGAGTAATCCAAAGATATGGTATCTCACTGAACAATTCGTTAAAACGGAATCGCACATTCGATATCTTCGACCCGAAATGTCCTACTGACTGCACCAAGTAATTCAAAACGGCTGGAAAAATCCTTTTTAAAAACTTCATTTATTCATTAATTACAATTTTCAATGTTCCCGACATTGAAATAGGTGTTTTCTATTCGAATGATTATTACTGACTGACTGTTCTATGTGATTTCACATGCGAAGTGAATTATTCTGCGCAAGCAAAAATAAATAGTGTGATAGCTTTTTATATATGATATTCTGGAGTGGAGATGACATAATTTAGGTATTTGAACCTAATCTAGTTTTAAATAGCAAATTATCGTTATATTATTCACATTAAATTTTCCTCAATTCCTCAATTATGTGTAGTTTTTATTTGATATTTTACTTTTAGGTTCCAGTTGCATTACGATTTTTTGGTTTTGAATGCTACCAACAAATAGTATATTTAGGTGTATAAAAAAGTATGTGATGCATTGAATAAAGATGAAATCATGAATCATTGGATTCGGTTTCCAAGAAATTTGGAGGAAATGCAAGATATGAGAAATGGGTGGAAAAGTGTGCAAAAAGATATGTTATAAAATTAATATCACACATTTCTGTATCCTTGGGTTTTATAGAAAATATCAGTTCCCAGGAATAGTGGGTGTTATTGATTGTACTCACATTACAATAGCTCCTTCTTACAGTCAAGAATATCCAAAACACATATATGTTAACAGAAAGAATTATCATTCTATTTAATGTACAGTTGGTGAGTTACTTTCAAAGTAGGTAGATTCAGTTATTACTGACGTGAGTAAACAATTTTGTTTGACTTTGTCTTAAGATATGCGATGAAAGTTTACGCATTTCGAGTGTTGATGCCCGCTTTCCTGGAGCTGCCATGATGTTCATATATGGAGACAGTCGAATGTGGCCCCAGTAATGGAGAGACTACCGAAATAACCCCAAAAATTTCGAGCAACTTCCACTTTGCCGCTGAATGTCCTATAATAAATGAGACGCTTTTTCTTGGAAAACTTATTTTGTGGTTAGGTACAAACCTCTTCAAACTCGAACTGTACACTCGGCAAAGCAACAGTAGAATCTCCAAAGGTAATTTTTGGAGAAACCATTTCTAATATAGAATTTTCGACTTCATCCATTTTGTCTTTCAACGGCTGCTGGTCCATAACCTGTGCCGTAACTATATGTTTTTGCATTTACAACTTTATCTTTGACGTTTTTTTAAATCTTGCCAAGTCTACAATATAAAAGAATTTTTTAAGTGCGAAAGTAATTTGTTTATATTGAAAAAAAAACATTTTCTTCTTTAATCTTTTCCTTTTTGGCACCTTCAGGAATGCTATTCAGCTCTAAAGATATTTCTTCCCATGAATTTTGGGCTTTCTTGGAGCAAAAATCCTTTGAGAATTTTCCAGTTTGCTAATTTACATGTTTTTAACAAATTCAGTTAGCATCTCCACTTATATTTGTATTATTGGACCATTCCGTTGTTTACCCTCCATTTTATTCCACAAATATTACGATATCAAAATGCTTTCAGCTTTCAGTAATTATTATTGAAACGTTAGTACAAAATCAAAATAAGGTATCCCAGCCCAATTAAAAAAGACAGAAAATCAAAATAAGGTATCCCAGCCCAATGAGAAAAGACAGTTCTTCTTCTCCTTAACTTCGAACTACCGGGCTAAATGTCCGAAAACTTCTGGCAACGCTGTACAAAGTTTTCTCTCACTCGAACATAATCTACCACTCCCGAGAATACAGCGTTTGAGCGCTAAAAGAACAATCGAGATATGTGACGATTCCGATCTCCTACGGTAAAGTTCACATCGCCCGAAGAATAGCGCCTCCCAGACAGGTGCTCCTAACAACACACACACTTGTCAACCGTCATATATCTAACATCTGACAAGAAGTCGAGTTTTAGCGTTACACTCAAAACTGTGATCCATGTTGATGATATGAAATGTTAGGTTATAATTATAGCCCACTTTATAATTTGTTGCCCAACCTGTCTGGCTCATCATCGCACATTTTCATCAGCATCAGGGTTGGGAATGAGAGTCAAGGCTAGTCCCCGTGCATCCGGAATTGCGTCACCGCAAAATGTTGAAATAGTTTGAACATTTTGCAAATTTCGTGACGCCAATCGTTGTCATTTGTCATCTAATTAGTTGTTTTTAACCTCAAAATTTAAGAAAAACAGTTCTTTATTACGATTATTCGATCTAAAGAATACTTTTCAACGACGAATTATCTCATTTTGGTGAGTGCCTAGTTTATTTTTAATTATAATTTTTAAGCATCTCCGTTAATTGAAGCTGGCAGCTGTAATTAAAATGAGTGATTTTGAAGAAGAGATTGAATTCCAATCACAATCTCCATATTCTCAAAAACAAATTGAATACGAGATCGAGGTGGATGAATCATTACCAGAGCAGTAAGTTTGTTTGAAATCCCTACGTTTTTAATAATAATTGGAACTCCAATTTTAAATCAGTTGTATATGAAGTGGAGGAACTTTTGGCATCATTCGTTCAACTGCGACCTAGTACTTCTTCTTCATGCCTTCTAGCTTAAATATCAACCAGCTCTGCCTCTAAACACTGTTTTTTCACCATACTCGGTTTTATATATCGACGGCTCAGGCGCAATAGGTCGTATCACACACAACATATGTTTTTTCGTTTTTGGCGCCATTTGATTTTTACAGTCAATATTTTGTCCCTACAATACGTCGCAAACCCTCAAAAAACCTCTCTGTTTCATTATTTCAAAAGGTCGTAAATATTTTGAACTGTTTTTTGTGTTATAGTTAAAAGGTAAGTGTATGATTTTACCATAGAGATGAAAAATATCATAAGCTAACTTTATCAATCGATTTTATTGATTTATTGTTTGGGAGAAAATGCGAGTTCATAACCTAACCTTACTTTCGATTTGTTGGTTACGACGTATTGCACTTCCAGGAAATACGTCGTATCCCACATTTTTACAAATAACTTGAAGCTGTGGGATTATGTAGTGGAGCCAATTTACGAGTTTGAATGTAATTTTTTGTGTAAAATAAGTGTGTGCTTGTTTAGTACTGCATAAATATTTCATTATTGTTCACTTGTTCATTTTATTCTTTATAGGATGTCCACTCGAAGTGCTCGTATTTTAAAAGCTGCTCTAGCGACCAGCACTAAGAGCCCATCTAAATCTGCTACCGATGATGTTCTTGTGTCAGAGTTTCATCCGCACACTTCATACGAATTTGTGATTTCTAATGAAGGAATGGTACAACATGAAAGCCTTACACTAGAGAAGCCAGTATCAGTAAATTGTTTCGAAGAATTCTGTCACAATCAAGATTTGGTTTCTGATAATTACATCTTTTCTAGTGAAAATATTTCACTGATTCATCCAGCAAAACTCACTGAATATATAGAACAAATTTCTCCAAGCGACGAATTGGTAAATTTGGAACGAGTATTGCCTAATCACTCCGTCAACAAAATAACAGATGAAATTCCTCCAAATATTGAAATATTTGATGGTTTAGAGCCGGAAACATCTACTCACTTCGTTGATGAACCAACCGAAGAAATTCCTACAAATATTGAATCATTTGATGGTTTAAATCCGGAAACGTCTACTCACTACGTCGACGAACCAGCTGAAGAAACTCCAAATCATGATTTGATGAAAAGTTTAGAGCCAGACAACGTAGACAATGCCCAAGAAACCGTGCTTGGTAATAAAGCTAAAGGAAAAAGAAAGAAGTTCGCAGATCAAAATGAATGGGATAGAAATAAAAATAAAAAACTTAGAATGATTGGAGCCCAGTACATAGGATACACTAGAAGCAAGACAGGAGATATAAAACACAGTATCCAAAGACCTGCCCGCAAGCTGGGTGATCCATGTATGTGTAGCAGTAAAAAATATAAATGTGAACAGTTTTCGGAAATTTAAAGACAGGAAATAGGTATTCAACAGATTTTGGACTTTGACATGGGAACAAAAGAAAATGTATGTAAGAAATGTGGCTCAGATCGAGAAGAAAAGATCCTATACTCGGAGTGCGTCGAGGCGAACAGGGACTATTGTTTATAGTTTGCAGCTTGATGTCAACAAATTGCCCGTTTGCAAGCGGATGTTTATATCTACACTCGGAATTGGTGAAAGGATGATAAGAAACTGGCTCACCGAACCTGTACAGCATGGAATGCCTTTGCCAAAAAATCAACGGAACAAAACAAAAAAACAAGACAATGACGCCAAGAGAGTTCAATTTGCAAGGGAACTCATTAACCGTTTTCCAAAACT